>LWMK02000258.1:36149-91473 GCA_001693075.2 Taenia saginata | reverse complement strand
TGACTGCTGAACCATCCATTTTACCGCCACACCTGGCGGCCCCAGTTTCTNGAAAACTAAAAGAAGATGTGGGCATGCAGATTGATTTGCCATTTTCCTGAAGGTATTCTTAGTCAGGCCTACTAAAACTACCTTCGGTTGTTTTGTCAAAACTTATTTAACAAACTGTTTCTATGCAAAGAGGAGAGGGAGGGCTTCTGAGCAATTTTTACAGCAGGATTGAAGACATTGGGTTTCTTGAGGTGTCAAGGCTGCAGAAATCCGAAAAGGAGACCCAAACATCACGAAGTTGGTTGAATTGAGGGAACGTTTGGAAAAACTGGCTAATTTCATTTTAACACATATTAAAATTATCATTACAGCTGGCTTCATCGTTAGCCGTAATTAGTTGGGGTAATCTGATCGACGTGAATTTTTTGCTCCTCTTTATCTTCTAACCACTTAGCAATTCATTTCAATTTCCCAATCATTCATCTGCCAGCGTAGATGGTGCTGCTCACCGCAGCCGCACACTCTGGCGGCGAACAGCCCGGCTGTACGCACTGCGCCGCGCGGTTTCCTCGTAGTGACCGCGAGAAACGCACGCACAGCGCAGCTACCGTACCGTGCCAACAGCTGCCCTGCCTGAACATGGTGGTGCGCGTTGCCGTGCGGTGCGGTGTGGTGTGGCCAGTCAAATAAAAGTAACGGGTGGGCGCGCCTGGGGCCGCTTGTCGACCGCGATCTTGGCTTGCCTGGTGCTCCTGATGAGGTCATGGCAATGTCGGAAAAGGATGGTTGATGATAAAGGCGAACAGTCTTTGGTAGGTTGGCAAGAAATTATAGCAAAAGAAAGACTAACATGAAATAGAAACATGTGATAGGTGCTCTTAAGTTTTGATGGATTTAAGGATGCGAGAGAATAAATGTCATGGAAAGCTGTCACCTGTTCCATCCCCAAATCAAGCAAAGGCCCTATCGCGTCGTAAATTTATTAAAAATTTAACTCTACGTCAAAGGGCATGACAATGTTGATGGTAGTTTAGCAACGCTTTGTGAGGCCACAACTACCACGTGATGAAGGCACAGCTGCACCGAATTCAAGGCTGACGCGGAAGAATGATTTTTGTTATTATGCGCAGCTTCTAAAACGTGACATTTTCGGCCGTCATTTAGAGGGGTACCATGTCCTCACAAAAATGAACTGATTGAAGTGATATCGAATGCCGCATACCAGTGTAACTTAAGAGCATCAGTGGTAGCAGTATGCAACTTGGGCAGCGTAATTATTTATATTACCTCATGAAGACACTAGACCCTACTATTCCTCACTTCAAAAGCTTTTAAGCCCTTATTGAGTCCAGTAAGGCAAGGAAATCAGTCACTTTGCTCCGACTCCGTCGAAGACAAGCTCAAACCAGGCTGTATAAGAAGAATGCTAAGGCGTTCCTACACAAATTTTGCCCGATGTGTGGAGGCTCTACGAAGATTATTGTTCTCTTTCATGCCATTATCGGTATCCATTTGCCTGGCTGCCATTTATGCAGCTTTACACACTTCAATGTTGTGTATAAACCTGCAGTGCCAAAATTCAATTTTTGGAGTTAGGAACGTACAGTGCTGATGGCCTACAGTCCCGACTTCGATGCACTGCTAAGAAAAATTTGCCCATGGCTAAGTCATATAACCTTCTAGCAACCCTACGCAAAAGCCGAGCCCAGTTACACACCAAGCGCTTAAACTTGTCTCCACTTCCTTCATTTCCACTACCTACCACAGCTTTGATTTCGTTGACCATAATTTTCCTCTTCCAGCACAGCCTATCTTATCACCTTGTAATTGTCACAGAATTGAAGTAATGAGGAGGTACCGCAATGCCAGAACTGACTAGCAGTTATCAAAGCTGTAGACACTGTTCGATACGACTGTTCAAAACACGTAATGGCATATCCTAAGGTTTGGTGGACAAATTTACTGAGTAAATCTGATCATTGTGCCCGCATTGACGCTGCCACGCTGTGCTGTTATCGCAGAAGACTGTACCACTGTGGCCAGCGACAATGATAAAAATGAAGGCAAGCTGAAGCGGTTAGTGCATGACTGAGTTTGCTAGTGGTGGCTTGATAATGCCTAATTTGTGGGCGATTTTTTAAAGTGATTGCTATGAAAAAGTCGAAAAGAAAGGAAGTAGTTTTAAAGATGATGCATATATTTTGACATGCCTGCTATTGATCAACGCAAAGCAGCATAAATGCTAGTGTAGTAGGAGTAGAAACACACCTCACCTGTAGCCATGACCAAATTGGAACCAAGTAATGATTCAAGATTCACTGTCTTAAATCACATGCATTTTATGCCCAAGTTTCACTGGTTTAAACTCTTACGACGCATTATTCAATCGTGCGCAAACAGGAACTGTGAAGGCAAAGGTTGGTCGGGACTGAGAGGCACTGTGTTTGTAAAGTGGAAGCACTTCCCATTGCCTCATGAAGTTGGTCAACTCTCGACGCCTCATTTGTAAGTACAAACCATTGCGGGGGTAAGATCGATAGAATTGACCGCAAATGCGCTTGTGCGCTATGGTGACTGTCGTGCCTGTTCTCTTTGGCACCAACGCAGCTCTCATACACACTACGTTGACCATACTCGCATTAACGCTGTTGATATAAACCAACTGCATGCATTCTGGATCCCCATTATGGAATGCACGTGATTGCGGAAATATCTAAAAGGAGGGCAGCTGACGCTAATGATAAGCTTGCGGATTTGACCACATTATTGCACATTGTCATTTACAGGAAAATACGCAGTAATCCCGCAGTTTTGTTTTCTTTTTCCTAAGCGTACACATCAGTACCCTCTACCTATTACAATGGAACCGTATGACGGATTGGACGGTGCGAGTTCGACTGTAGGGCTGCGCAGTAATTTGGATGCCATCCCAAACCATGTTAGGGGGGAGAATGCGCGAGCTGCATAACATAGCTTTAGGCAGACTCAAGTCGCCTACAGCTTTTCATTGCTTGCGTTTTGATTTGTGGAGGACGATTAAGCATTCGTCGATGAGACCAGCTCGGAGAGCTGCTCCTGTGTTGAAATGCCTTTGATTCCTTATCTAACAACTGTTAGGATACCATTAATTGCGGATCAGTTGCATGCTTTGAGCACAAGTTAAACCGACCGGAATACAGCATCATGCCCACCGTAAACCGATCAAAGGTCTAGTTATAGAGCTGTCTATGAGAGTCATAGTTGACGTTTTACTTGACCGTAACGCTAGGTAACTGGTGCGGTGAAGCATCAAAACCCAATTTTAGGTGTTTTCATTTTGAGATGCATTCAAATTAATCCACGATTGATTATACTTGCTTGCTTAGGATAAATGTGAATGCGATGCAATATAAGAAGATAGATGGATAATATCCACCCTTGCATACCTAGCACTTGGTGGCATAACAGTACCACTGAAATAAAATTCGTTGCCAGTACAAAGAATTATCAAAAAATTCACACTGTCGCAGAGACCGCTAGAGCATTTGCCCATACCAAGGTAGACCATAGAATCAATTCTAACTGACTAACAGATCCCTTGCACGCAATAGAAGTATGGGGAAGGTGAAGATGATATCGCAGGAGGAAATGAGAAGCAGGAATCGATAGCATAACTTACCGCCTATTTCTACAATTTACACCTCTTCTGCCATTTGATGTCTCAGGAAGGGCGGGTTGGGAGGATAGGGATGATGTGGAGATAAAGACTTAGGCAATGGATGTAGGAGGGTAGCCCCGACAAATGACTGAGTTGCAGGAACAATAATACAAAGCAGGAAGAATAAAGTTAGATGGTATGACATGTAGAAGAGCGCGTCTATCAATTGTGAATCGATTAGTAGCTCTTGTCTTAGTGGCATTTGGCACCGCCTTTTTACAGCATTTCTTGTATGTGGACTTGTGATAGCAGACTCTACCTCCCATTGTGCTTTTCCACTCTAAGTAGATTCTGTGCATCACAGTGCATACAAAGGAGGCAGTAAAAAGCAAGAATGATCGATAATACTAATGTGCTTCAGTTAAATCACGCCTCCTTCTCGAGGCTGCATGCTCTTGACCCTTTCTCCTCATACTAATTTGTGGGTGTGAGCCATTTGGGCGCTTAGAAACAGCAAGAGGAGCGCATGGTGTAAAGTGAGTGAAGAATTTGGCGAATTTACTTCAGCAATGTTTCATTGCACATGCGATGAAGTGAGTTCCCACAAATGTTCATCTCACCAAGCGAATTTTGCAGCCTAGAATAAAACTTGCAGAGCGGACTTCGAGATTGAGCACCTGGTAGAAGGTGTATTAACTCAACTAATGGTCATGGTACAAATTGATGCAGACATTAAGTTGTTAGATTTAAATCCGCCCTACTACTTTACTTGAACTAGACTTGTCACTTTACTAGCTCTTAGCGATAATGTTGGGAGTAAATATCGTTTACTGCAATCTTAATAGCTGGATACGGAGAGGCCATTTGCTGAGGTTATCAGTTTGCCAAAGTATAGCCATGGACTTTAGCGGCAGTACCGCTAGTCACCAAATTTGGCTTCTATTTTAATGAGGGCGTACTAGTTGTGGGTGGAAGGGGCAAGAGATATGCATCGGAGGTGGCGGTTAAATAGATCTTTCAATATCACTTTTCTCAGGTCTTACAACCAAATAACTGGTACTGACTCGCTGTTCCGACAAAATTGTGCAACAAATGTATATGCGAGTGGGCTTTGAGACCGTAGAGCTTGATCGTCAGCCACATTGTACCGTGAAGTAGAGATCTCTGCTTACGTGGCACTGCGAAGACACAGGAGTATGGAGATAAGTCAAAGAGAGATTAAAGGGATCAATTGTTATCGTCAGTGAATTATTAATGTGATATTTGCATCGGCGAATTAAATGGAGGCTATTCAATTCCTTAATTGACGTTAGTGTGTAAATTGTACACTTGGCTGCACAGATGATATAGAGTTTGCAGTGTAGCCGTCGGAAATTCAAGAACTTACGTGGAATCGCTAGAAGGTGGTACTATTAGCCCATTTATTACTGCTACGTGGTGGCCATGACCTACGCTACCCTTTGGAGGCGTGAACACGAGACGAAGAACGGTGGGCTCAATACTATTACCAAATCATTTGTGGAGCGTGGCATAAATTTCTAACGTGCAACAGAGCTTACGTTACCATCTGAGCTACCGAAAACTCGCACCATTCTCAAATTTGCTAACAGGTATTTATCTCTTCTTTTTATGAAGTAGGAGAGTATGTAAAACAAATAGATTATAATGAAGGCTGCTAGCACTTTGATCTGCCTTTTTGTACTACAGGGATTTCAAAGAAGACATCAACACTTATGCATACCACATCTTCAGTATTAAGAACTAGTCTTGTGGTGTTTGCAGATACAAGCGCATGGGCTATTGGTGGGGCACGCAACAACTTATGAGCACTTTACGTTGGGGCGAACATCGGTAGAAACTACGCTCCAAAACTTAAATAGAAACTGGTAAAGGAAAGTGCGCTCGCCATTATGAATTGAACGACAGAGTTTCAACTAGGAATTAAAAGGAAAGTGCGCTCGCCATTATGAATTGAACGACAGAGTTTCTACTAGGAATTTACATTTTAATCTATTGGAATGCGATCCACATTTAGCGTGCCGACAAAAGAATCGACAATGGTTTCTGAGAATGGGTACGCCTCACTGAAAAAGATTTTCCTCCATATTCAAGCAGACCAGATCTGTGCAAGTGACTGCACGAGAGCGAAGAAGAATCTCAGTTAGAATCAGCTGCTTTGATCACGCCAAACCAAAATATTTACCACAGCCCATTTTCCGCGTCTTCGTCGAAGTGACTCCAAAATCAGCTCATTATTATGTAGACATTAAATGCGCCAGCATTCGATATCCCCTTAATTGGGTGTTTGACTTCCTCGTGGCAAACTTTGTTGTGAACTCAAAGGCGGTCCTATCCATTACTTCAATGAAAAAGCTTTAATGCCAGAAAAAGCTCCAGGTGTACATCGACTCTTGCTAATAGTGTTTAAAGCAGAATTACACTGGGAACCAGGCCTAGTGGAAATGGTTACAGTTTTGTTGTGGTATTATAAAGTGCAACTAATAATATCGTGATCAAACTGCACGCGTTCTCCTACCTCAATTTACTCTTAGATAGATCCACCTGATAAATGAGCTTCGAAGACTGTAGTCTTTAAACTGAAGCATTGTCGCAGGCATGTCTAACTCACTGTCTTTCACCACATCATTCAAGCTGCTTTTCTTTGAAATGATATAATTAATTTCATTAAAAGGGTTGAAGTGACAAGCAATCAAAGACCAAGATGGCATTAAGCTTCACTGCTAGATTAGGAGCCCTTTCGTGCGTTGGCTACAAAGTCTAAAACGCCCACAAGATAGACACTCGAGCCATCTGGCCAATGTTAATGCTACTCACTAGAATGCCAATAGCTATGAGGACAAAACTTCCAGCACTAAACCAAAATTTACCTAGAAGACATTAATGGACCTACATCCAATCGTTGACGCGCGCAAATGGCGAGTCTCCTGACACAAAGCAAGGCCATGTTTACTGCTTCTATTATTGCTTTCGTGCAAGTTCGTGCAGTAGGGTCGTGATTTTGGAAGAATTTTGAAAGCTGTGTAGTTGGGCGATGCACGTTATGTGCTCACTTGCTATGAAAGGTTTGTACAACCACCGCGTTCGGTCAGACGTTATATCGAAAAAACTGTCCAGTGTCGTCAGCACAGGTACACATTTATATTCAGTCCCAAATCGACTTCTTGCAAGCAATCTAGCTTCAACTTGCAGATCGAAGCCTGATCATTGCTATCTGCTTTGCATGCATATGTTCTCTGGGTATGATATACAATGTAGTGCAAATAGTCCAACCCGCTACTCGCTTTACAGTGCCAAATAACACATTAAATGGGGTAATTGAGAGGTATGACAAGGCAGTTGGAAGGGAGAATTGCATAAATTAGGCGTGTCTGAGCTTTGACTACATTACAAGTTAGAGTGGAAACGTTTGGGCTAACTGTTTTTTCGTCAGGGTTAAGCAGTTAAACTTCGTTAGTCTTCAAATTTTCACATATACTCTTGAACGATAAGTAACTTGCAATCCTGCCTTACATAAATGCTCAAAAGCGTAGTGCATTTTTACCCACTTCAGTTATGTTTGCGAATGCCTGTAAACCTATTTTTAAGTAGTGCTTCCGGACTAGTTTAATGAATACTGATTTCCTTTAAGTAATGAGGACGTTTTCCACCTCTGAAATCTGGAAATGAATGCAAGTTTGAGGGTTCAGCTTCGGAAGGCTGGACAGATACACATGCTTTAACCGACTCTGTCTCGACACCACTCCAGCTGACCAGAATACATTCAAGACTATTTAGTTTTGTCAGAAATGAACCCGGTTTATGTTTGTTCTCAAACCACCTTCATGTAGGCAATTCAATTTCCTTTCTGTCTGCTTTATATGTGCAGATAATCTACATAGAATCGGCAAAGTTCTGGATAATTTAATCACTAGTACTGTGGTGCGGTAGCCGAATGCCAAACATAGTACCCGTTATATGTGCAGATAATCTACATAGAATCGGCAAATTTCTGGATAATTTAATCACTAGTATTGTGGTGCGGTAGCCGAATGCCAAACATAGTACCCGCATAGCTTGTTGGGACACATAAAACCTATAGGTTTGCAATCTGATTCTGTGCTTAGGGCAGTTTGCTCTAAGATCTTGGTCGTTGCTACTTCCTGATAGCAGTCGAATCTTGCTCCCACCGATGACCAATGAGGCTGATGTAATGCCCTCATTTCCCATAATAGGAATGAGGTACTAGGAGTCCTTTTAATGTGCCTCACTCTGAAGGCGCAATTTTACTATTATGAGACACCATCTTCTGATTATCTAAGGTGCCCCTGCAGTCGCCAACAGAAGTATTGAGTCAATTCAACCCCGTCTTTGCATACGATGTGTTAGTTTAACCAGCAGTGTTTATCGGGGGCATGGCTTAGTAAAGGTTGAGCTCACGCTCTATTATAAGATTGTTTCAGGATAGTTTGGCTTCACTTTTGACTTCTCAGGCATTTTCTCTCTCCTATTTTAAAAGCATTCATGGCAACAATTAACCATGCGACAAGCAAGAAAAGTCTTACTTACGCTTTAAAAGCGAGTTTTTATGCTCTTGACGATGTCATGAGTCGCGCTCTTGTTATTTCATAAACGTATTTTGTTTGGGCTGAAAATGCAGTGCATTTTGGTTCGACCTTATCTCTCGGGTGTTTTGCGTGACACTTGTTAAAGGCCTTGAATTCTGCGGTTGGTTGACCCCGGTCTCTTATCCATTTTTATGTAAGACATCAGAACTAATGCGAGCCACATCAGATTAAGTACAATTCTTTTGTTCAATGATGCTTCCAAAGTTTGCTTTATCATTCACTTGTATCTTGTTGGGCCCTTTGAGAAAAGATTGCTAATTAAATTGATTATGTTAACTCATTTTTTCAGTGTCACGCAGTGATAGCAAGTGTTTCATCGGTTCATGGTGCCTATGATTGTCCATGATGTGATTAGGGCCACAAGATGTGTGTGACCTCCTTGGTACGAAGTTAGCCGTATAATTTGTTGATATTTTGAAGGAGTGACTGGATAACCCAAAAGCGCTTAATGCCAGTTGTGGTTGTGTAATGGTTGATTCTCCCCGTAGGTTTCGCTTACGCGTGCATCAGCATTTGCTACTGTCGAACGGCTTATGGTGGAGTTCAAATTTCATTGTCAAAACATTGCTCCACAACCGTTCATGTTCCTTACTGATTCTGCATTCTATTTCTCCTTTTTAAGCTTTTCACTTTTCCATTAACGGAAAAAATTTCTCAGCAATAAATAACATCGACGAACCTACATCTTTGCGATGCTTGGCGAAGTCATCTAACGATTGACGAAACACAAATTATTAATCACTTATTTGATTGACAAAGTGAGTTCTGTGTTACAACTTGTAATTTTTACTTTCAATAGCTATTTTAGTTGGCCATTAGTGTGACTATTAGGTTCCTTCACTTTCAAGAGATATCGCTACCCCCTCTTCCTAGCAACAACTGATTGAAATCACTCCACATAGAATCAAGAATCGGACAACTTCATTTCCTACCCGACTTTGCACCCCTTTAACCATTGATGCAAAATCCTCTTTGTTCTATTAGCGTTGCACCGGGAAACCACCCGTTTGCAAGTAGTGAGGAGTGCTAAGCATAGGAGCAGAGGACGCACTTTGCAACACAGCATCTCTGCACTTTCTGTTCCAAACCATACTTGATGTGACAAAGCAGGATGGCTATGTCTACTCATCTGCAGTAGTAGCAATGTCCACTAAAACTGCTTCTCTTGCCTATCAGTTATAGGTTCACTACTACCTTTCCTTGAGTTCCTTCTAACTTGCAGTTCAATGAACATGTTCACGGTGGCAAGGCGATACCGCTTCCTCGAGTTTGGAACGCCTGGATCTCGAAAACAATGCCTATCCCTATGGCCACTGCTTGAGCGTCGCAGTTGATTTGGGTCGCGTAGTTGGCATTTAAAAGCCGGACCTCATAAGTCATGTATTTCACGTAAGCCTGCATTCATCTCTCTTCGTTATGTGCCCTTCGTCCCAACTGTTAAGCCTACTTATTTCCTTTTGCCACAAACCGACTAAAGCGATTCGTCCTGTCTGTAGCCCGTGCATGAATGGTATCATGGGAGCAGTAGCTCTAATCTGCATGCACATTAAGAGCACTGGTCAAGTTAGTCAAGACTGAATGATTGCAACGTGAGACATCTTCACTAAGTTGCAGTAATTCTCTTCTTAGTTTTTTACAGAATCTACGCAGTTGGCAATAGTGAGGAATGGATGCTACTTAGGTGTAGAAGAACAGCCCTTTTCTCTCGTCTGTCAACCCCTTTGGTAAGAAATCGGCTTCGCTCTTTTGTAACAATGCCAGGTGTTGTCATACGTCCTGCTTCGCCTACTGTGTGCGGATCCATTCTGTTCGTGAAACGCATCACCAATGAGCCACCATCGACTAGTTTTGGCAGTGGTGACTGTACAAAAGAGAGTGCTGAGTGCGTTTTGAGAGCGATGTGCTTACTTCTGCATGTTATAGTAACAAACATTTTATTGCCCTCTCTTCTATGCTATCATAATTTCTATTGTTAGCAAGACATCATATCACCCTACATTTACCATGTGATTACGCATCTTTCATCTTTTCATGTCCCTTTACTAAATAAGCCTTCCTAGGTTACTCTCAAATGTGGCGTGTGCATGGCACTGCACTAACGCGCGTGCTTTGCGACTTGTTTGCGAAGGAAAGCAACACAATATTTAATGGTGTACATCCTCTGGATCTGATCTTAACTTGCTACGAACATGCTTGCAATCGGGTGTCGTCTGAAGTTTTAAGCCATTGCAGGGGGAGCTAAGAGTATGTGCATGGCAGCTCATTTCGACCTCAATAGATTATTTGTTTTGATTTTGACGTATTCCAATCCTCTCAGTTTACGTGAAGGGGCACGACACCTGCTGAGGCGCTGCATGTCGACGTGCAGAGAGAGTAGAGAGTAGCCTAATTCAAAGTGGATGATCGTAGGAACCTCTACATCTGCTTGCCTCCCCTTTATATAAAGTGCGTGAAGTAGGCTCGTGATTTTGGCCAAAACCTTCATCATGACAACCATTTCGTAACTAGTGAATATTTTTTCGAAAAAGCACTCGGTTACCTGCATTGGCTGCTTAAATGTAGGGTTTCTTGCCAAAATGCAAGTATTTGCTCAAATGCAATGCAAGGAAAACAATGCTGAGCAAAAGGAGGTGGGTTTGAGAAAATTTTGCTTTCTGTGTTGCACACTGGCAATTCTATCAGACAAAAAAGGACCGGGGAAAAATACTGATTCAAAAGACTTTATCAAATATAGTCGCATTACTCTCCCTTCACAAAACTCTTGAGTCGACTTTTAAACTGGTTGACACAGCAAGTGTGTAGATGGTGATCCGGGTTAATTCACCTATTTTAAATGGAAAGGGGCAAACCAATGTCTCTCAGCATGTACACGAATCAAAGACTTTAGTAGGCACCTGAGGCTGTTCCAATAATAGTAATGGGAGCAAGAAACGTTAGAGGCAAAGGTGTAAGTTTGCCTGCAGTAGGTCAAGTGGGTACCACTTATTGGCCAAATAAATGGAGTAGTGGATCTTTCATTCATTGTTTGAGTGCTCCCTTTTTAGCAGCTCTCTGGTGAACGCTTCTATGACACTGAAGCAAGAGAGCACATCTGAGAGGAACGTGAGAGAGGAAGGAGGAGAGCAGAAAAGGGACTTTTATTTTGTTTTGACCTATTAAAGGCCGTAGCGAAAATTAGTGCATTCTGAAAGCCTTCACGCAGTCAACTAGTATCTAGCCAGGTGGGGTTCAGTCAAAGGGCTCACCACATACTGTATCAACACAACAAAGGCATCTGGTCGTTCGCTTCAGTCAACGTCTTTTACGCAGTGAGTTTGCTTCATGAAATGGGTTGTTACAAGGACACAGTAAAATCCTTCCAAGGATGGATGGCCACGAAGGAATGTGATGAGATGAGCTTAGAGAAGCCAGAAGAGGCTTAGAGAGACATCGGAAAAATTACTTGCAAAATAGTGTCACATTTTCAAGGCCATACCGCTGAGATTGGAGGTTCCTTTTCATTGAACTAACACAAGGTGCAAGGCGCATCACTGCTTCACAATGTTTTGTCAAGGGTTGTCTCTAGGCTCCCGCATAACAGTGGACTCGGATAAGATGATAAATCGGATCTGTTGGCGATAGTTAGTGCTCTTTGCATGGTCAAGGTTTCTGCGTACTTTATCAAAAAATCCAGAGCATTGGAGAGGGTGGACCTTAAGGGCTAAGATCATGTAAATCGATTTCAAACTGTCCATGTGCCCAAAAGTTTTCAAAAGCGCAAATTACTTAGACCTGTTATCAGACGCATTGCCTTTCGCTTCTATCAGTTATTGTTTCTCGTCCCAACCCACCTTTATGAGTACATCAGGGCTGTTGTGTTGATACCAAGCTTGCCGGTCCGTTCAAATTAGGCTACATTTTAACCTTTCTGCAGTGTAAACAGGTCATAACTATTTGTACAACAGTAAACTAAAGCAAATTTATTAAATCTGAATGAATGCTGGCTTTTGGTGGGCCACGCCAACAGCCAGTGCAACACCTCTAGTTTTTCAGGGTTGCAAAAACTTGTAGCTATAAAAACATGAAGTTTCCATGTGTCCGTTTTTTGACGCATAACTACGCCTCACACAGTCATAACTACTCAGTTATGTGACATTTAAACAATCCTATTGGAGCAGTTCCATGGCTCATACCATGTAATCACAACACACAATCAGATTTAACCTAAGCTGATCTAGTAAGGGTAGAGAGAGCGACTCAACTCTCTGGAGGAGCTATATCGATCCACTGGGTTAGTTGGCACGATATGAGTCCCACCACAAATTACGTGCTTTACTGAACGGTCACCCGATCTAGCTGAAATGGTACTACTAATACATGCTCTTGGAATCTGCGAAAAATACTGCTTTTAACGTCTTAGAACCGAGTGTCGGTTGATGTCATGTGACTGTAGACGAAAGCCAGCACATGCTTTGTGCATCCCGCTAGGCATGGAACACCAAATGGGTTATGGCATACCATCATTAGTGTTGCTCAGGCATAGGAGAATGGAAACACACTTGACATATTCAGGCAAGTTGACAATCCCGCCCATGGAAAGGATGCGACAAAGGCGGATAATATAGGAGATGCGAAGAGACAGCCAGCGCAAGCTGTCTCGTGGGTCAAAGTCCAGCCTTGAAGTGTATGAAGGAAATTATGGTATTTTGCTCCTAGATAGGATTCTACCAGACAATAAAATCAGCCTGCATGCCAGTGCAATCAACAGAGCTCTAAAATGGCCCCAGCACAATAAAATGCACAAATTACAAATCCTAGCTGCACTTCTTCCGTGTAGAAAGGTTCATTTAGCTTTATTTTTTGCTTGAGGCTTTTAAAGTAAAAAAGAAATTTAGACACTCGCTCTTGGCTGAGCGAAACGTATACGCTAGTATTTTTGGAAACATTGCACAATGCACGTTCCTTTTAGTTAAACAACCACGAAAACACAAACGCCACATTCTTACATTACAGCATTGGAGTTGAGTTAATTGTGAAACAGCGTTCCTTTAAATTAGTGCCACTTGTTGCCTGTTGTTGGTGGTATTTTCTTGTGCACTTAAGAATTTGTTGCAGTTGCGTGCTAAATTAAGGCATTGCTACCACAATTGCAACCTTTTACTAGAAGAGCAAAGTGCTCAATTCAAAGGCTACACAGCCTTCCACCCTGAGTTGAGCGGTGTTACTTTCAGATGCAAATGACTTCTATGGAGAAGTATGCTGAAAGGCTGGAGGAATCATCAGGAAATAATCTAATGATAAAAATTTTATTAAATTATTTTTATCTGTTTCTTGACGTTGTCCTTTCATCTTCCGTAAGTGATATCAGGATGTAAACAAACAGCAAACCTAATACATTAAGGCCTAGTCAGAGCGAAAAATAGTGGGATACATTCTAGTGCCTTCTAGCGTGATTCTAATGCAGAGCACACACACTTTACTATTCAGGAAACGCTATGGCATATCAAATGCTTAATTAGCTTTTGTTAGATATTGGAGCATACGGAGGCTAAAAATACTAGAAATGCCTACAAAAAAGAATCCGATGCTGTGCTAATGTGCAAGATTTTTTTGGATTAAGATATTGTCCCATTTTAGCATGAATAATAAACCGAAACCCTAGAACTCCAATTGAATTGCAATGTCTGATTTGCTTATTCCTCCCCTCCTTCANGCAAACCTAATACATTAAGGCCTAGTCAGAGCGAAAAATAGTGGGATACATTCTAGTGCCTTCTAGCGTGATTCTAATGCAGAGCACACACACTTTACTATTCAGGAAACGCTATGGCATATCAAATGCTTAATTAGCTTTTGTTAGATATTGGAGCATACGGAGGCTAAAAATACTAGAAATGCCTACAAAAAAGAATTCGATGCTGTGCTAATGTGCAAGATTTTTTTGGATTAAGATATTGTCCCATTTTAGCATGAATAATAAACCGAGACCCTAGAACTCCAATTGAATTGCAATGTCTGATTTGCTTATTCCTCCCCTCCTTCGGCACTTCGTGGTGTGTTTAAAATGCTGTTTTAATCCAATTCGCGTTAAGTTTGTTGTGATTAATTAAATGGTTTCCATGTAGATGCTGAACTGGATTTCTTGCGAGCTGTTGGCAACGTTGTGCTAGTTTTCGAGGACAAACTTTGATTGCGTAAAAGGCGTTCCTTTTGCCGAAAGGAGCGAATTCATTGGGGGGAATGTTCAGCTTTAAGCTATTATACTGTAAATATTTCAAAAGAAAAGGTGACACGTGCACATGAACTTTGGCTTTAAGTGACCCCCGCAAAGATGAAGCAGAATCCTTCCTTGAGTCCAACGGCCTTTGCTACCAAATCCATGCCTCTTTCAATCTTTGAGAAGGAAACTAGTGGTCTGTGTTACAGGAGACCATAAAACGAGCAGACGGTTAAGCCAGCCTTTTTAGCAATAGCATGCCGTATAAAACAGAATCCTAGAGTATTGTATGGCTACCATGGTTAATTTTCATGTGATCAGTTTTGTGCTTCTGAGGTTTCGTTGGCTGCCTACATTTAATGCAGCATCAAACACTCGGTAGAAAGAAAATGGCAGTCTGAGCCTACAGAATAGCAGTGAGGCTGTCAAAAGCCTTAACGTGGTGCATTCAACGACGTCACACGCTACCTACAAATTGAACGTATCATTGCGATCTAACCGTAAGACAATGCAAATGGTGGCGCATTAAAAAGAGTCCAAGTGCGCAAAGGTCTTAGGCTAGCAATATCTAAATATCAGNAGTATTGTATGGCTACCATGGTTAATTTTCATGTGATCAGTTTTGTGCTTCTGAGGTTTCGTTGGCTGCCTACATTTAATGCAGCATCAAACACTCGGTAGAAAGAAAATGGCAGTCTGAGCCTACAGAATAGCAGTGAGGCTGTCAAAAGCCTTAACGTGGTGCATTCAGCGACGTCACACGCTACCTACAAATTGAACGTGTCATTGCGATCTAACCGTAAGACAATGCAAATGGTGGCGCATTACAAAGAGTCCAAGTGCGCAAAGGTCTTAGGCCAGCAATATCTAAATATCAAGTCTCTGCAATTATCGCATCTTCATAAAACAAAACTCTAGCAACGGCTTCATTTATGGACACCGCAAAACCTCTTTATGAGCCACTTACATTAAAACACTCTGGTTTCCATTTCGATTGGCTCTCCTGCATTATTCTACTATAAAGCAGCCTATAATACACCTGTCTCCCACCAAACGATCAGAGGTACATTTGCTTTGCTTAAAACCACTGTATTTCCATAAGACTGCATTATCAAAATCGCGTGACTCTTGCACTGAGATGATAGTGCAGTTATGCACATATTGATGGGGAGAGAGAATTGACAGGAACGCTTTGTGCATTTCGCTTATTCCATAACAGCATTTGGCGCTTACACCCGATACTGTTTAATATCCACCTCAACTTGTATTGAGCATATTCACAGATAGATTTTGAGATGGATTCGTCGGTTAAGAGATGAGCGTATTCACAGATAGATAGTGAGATGGATTCGTCGGTTAAGACAAGTTAACCGCACCACTACGGCCATGTGTGATCACTTAGTGTGACCCGTCAGTGCTTGTGAAGGAGTGTGTAAGTTGTCATCAGTCAACTCATCTGTCAGCATTGATCATTCATTGGGCACCAGGTGGTTTTGGACTGCATCGGCTAATGACCTAGGACCTGGGTCAGGCGACATAATAAGTTACTTTCATTGAAAATTTACTAGATTACTTGTGGTGGACAATGTATTTTGTGTGACTCATGACGTAATTGCAGGAAGTGGATTGTTGGGCATAAGTGGGAAGCTGGCATTAAGTGAGCTACCATGCATGACATAATTAGTGATGCGATAGAGAACATAGTTTTATTGGTGAAATCGTTGAATGGTTTGTAGCCATGTCAANCATAAGTGGGAAGCTGGCATTAAGTGAGCTACCATGCATGACATAATTAGTGATACGATAGGGAACATAGTTTTATTGGTGAAATCGTTGAATGGTTTGTAGCCATGTCAATGAGGAGGTGGACAAACACTTACTGGATGGGTAGCTCGCCTGTATCGCTGTCGGTTTCACCAACAGTAATGCGCAGCCTTGATAACCTCAACAGGGTTTGGAGGCGCATATGCATTTACGTATCAACACTACCACAGAGGTTTCCATGGTTACTGTAGACACTCGTACCAAAGATTGTTGGGTGAGAAGGCATTACTTGTCGAAGGAAGCGGCTCTTATTTGATTAAACATCGACACATAGATGGGCCAGAAGAGTTATAGGAAACCAAACGCTAAAGCATGTTTGCCGTCCTCATATCGATGAACAAATATGCTTACGTAGCCGCGAGTTTCATCAAAGGCAAACTTTTTGGAGGAGCATCCGATTCGAATGCAGTCGCGTTGACGGGAAAACATGTGCCGGTGTGAGCTTGGGTTCTCTAGGTAAGGCTGTCCGCCACATGCACGCAACAGTTGCAGTACGAATTAATTAAAATTTTGGGCGATATTTTTCATGAAAGACTGATCATAACTTGAAACACGTTGTTCATTCTGCCCAGTGACAAAAAAATATGTCGCCCATACACTAAGAGCTGAATGTTCTTCCATCAACTTTCTATCATAATTTGCGTCAGTACGACGCACAGAACTGTAAATAATGGCTGTAAATGAAAGGGATTCTGAGGTCGACTAAGGCAGAATGTTCACTGGCCTATGCAAAAGTAGCATCTTTGCTCTAGTGTTGAATTTGAGCAGCCTGTTGGCACACTATTCTCTCGCCACAACCATGTTAGTGAGAAGATGACAGATCCATTTGCGGTAGTTGTGAATGACTGAGGTCTGCACCACTGACAACGTGAAAATTGCCAGAAAAGCGAAAGCATGATCGCGAGTAAATGGGTACCGTTAGGTCGAAATTGTAGAGATTTGTGTTGCACTTCACTGATGAGGGTTGGTATTCATGCGCCTTTAGGTAGTGACAATCAAGCCCGCCAAGAAGACGTCGAGGGCAAAGGTGAAATGACATCCAAGAAGAAGAAGAGAAAGACAAATTTTGGCTAAGCCACTCGCATTGACGGGGTGTTGCACGAGGTGCATCCAGACACAGGCGACTCCCAAAAGGCGGAGATGTACATGTACCCCTTTATGAACGATATCGTTGAGAGAATTGCCACTGAGCCGACCCGGCCACCTCATATTAGTAACTAGACCATTGCGCGCGGGGTTTACCTGCGCCTGTTCGGTGAGTTGAGAGTCCAAATTACATTTCGAGCTAGACTTCCCAAGTGTTTTTCTTCCCTTCATTCCTCATACTCAAGTGTTTCATTAGCGCGTTCCGAGAAATGCTGCTCCCTTATTTCCTCCAATTTTCTTTGTTGTGCTTCAAACACGGCACGCTGTTTTCGACGTCTTTTAGATAACCTTAATAACCTCAGCATACCCAATAAACCTCTGACATTATCCATTTACCCACCATTTATCTATTTGAACCATACTTAGTCCTTCCTTCCCAAATATGTCTACCCAAACACAGGGCTCTTTTTCCACCGACTAGGTATCCATCCATCCATGCACTCAGGACCTGTACCTTCGTCGAGTATGGTGGCGTCTAGGCCACCCCAGTAGCTCCAACACAATCCACGTACCATACTTATTTATTCTGTCCAAGTGTCAAGTCTTCTTCCACCTTCGTGGAAGGATCATAGAGCAACAATGACATTCGTAGAATACATCTTATCATGCATACATTATGCAGTTATATTTGGATTCTTCAAATTGACACCTGGTTGATTTATTACACCAATCGTACGCATTCGTTGTCGCTAAGCATCGGCGACATGGCTCTTCAGACACTTCAGTGGACTGGAAGTCGCATTAAACACGTGGTGGAGATTTCAAAATATAGTAGTGAAGAAAACATATTTGTAAAACATAAATTGTGCACAACTAGGCTGCAATTAGTAGATCCATCTTAAACAACTGAAGCCCATAGCACTAAGATCGGACACCAAGTTCAAAATAGGAAACCGACCGTGGTAAGATGCCTTCCAACCATCCAATAGAAAAGATATATGAAAGCTCTACTCACTCTCCTTACGGTAGAGGGGCAACTCAACTACGTGGTTGACCCGATTAGGAGTTTGAAGCAGAGGGCTTGTGAAATCGAGGTGCGACATGAGCTCCTCGACCTTGTCAGGCGTGATTCCGGCCTTTGCTAGCTCCTTAGTATCAGATGTTACCGTTACCAACCAACGGACGCCATCTTTGTTATGCGTGTAATGGAGACTGCGATCCACCAGCGGCATTTCCTTGCCGTGTGCAGCCTCAAGAAGCAAGGGATCACATCGATCACCCGCGAAATAATTGGAAGTAGCTCGAGGTGTTAGTTGGGAAGGAAGGTGAGGCGGCCGTAACTTACATGAGGCTACCTCTTCCCAATCGACACCACTAAAGAAATGCAGATCCTTGACTCTTGCGGTGTCTGGATGCTCTTCATAGTTGTGCATGAGACAAGATTGGTAAAAATCCTGCAGTGGCTTCGAAAGCTTTTCCACGTTACTTATCCTGTAGCGACCTGTTTTTGCCCACCGCATTGCATCGCTCCCTTTGTTGGCGGCTGGCCGCACTGGTCCAGACACAAAGCGGGCCACCAGGAGACCCAGACTCCACACATCCGCCTTTGTTGTAATTTTGACCTGATTGGCTATTTCAGGTGCCATATACTGGAGAGTTGTTCAAAAGTCATGAGCTTCTGCAAGTCTTCTCCCCTCTGACATATCATAAGACCGATCGAAGTCAGTGATAAGAACATGGCCCGAATACGAGAGGAGAACGTTCTCGGTTTTAAGATCCATGTGCACAATGCATATGGCATGAAGACATTGCAGACCACATATAATTTCGGAGAAGTAAAATAGTGCCTCATCCTCATGCACCCCGTGGAGATAGCGAACGAGAGATAGGAGATCAACATTACTACCCTTGCACAGCACGAAAGTGGGTGATATATGGATACGCAGACTACAGATAAGTGTTGCGAGAAAAGCCGACTAATGTTGGTGCAGTGATAGCCGAAAGAGAGTGTGGTGCTCGCGAAGAGCACACTGAACAGCTGAAGAATTTTGCAGAAACATGCGTTTAAGTGCGTATGTCGTAGCATTGCCACTTCCATGCTTGGGAAGTGCTTCATACACCATGGAGTAGGTGCCTCGAGAAATGAAACTTGTCACGTCGAAATGCGGCGATTGCATCGTCCCTACTGCGGTCGGACAGAATACGGAAGCGAAATACATGCTGCGAAGAAACCAACCAGATGCAAGCACTGTGGCGGTGCGCGCCTATGAGTGAGCCGCTCAGCTTATTGCATGTGGTGCGCACCTAAGCAACACGCATGCGCAAAGTCGTTGGTCTGCACCCCTGCAGCCTTCAGTTCTATCATTGAAATTAGAAACGAAGAATATTAATTGACCTGTTTAACAGGAAAGTAATGCGGTGACATTAATGAGGATAGTGGAGATGTTACCAGATCTGGAGCAGAAGGCATTCTGTAAGATGGGATTAGTCCGTGTATTGCCTCATCTCTATGTCTAGTAGAATACATTTTGGATCGAAACACGCAGTCAAGCTCATATGCTCCTCATGCCCTTTCTCCCCTTGCGTTAACGTTGCGTACGGAATCTCGCGCTGCCTGCTTAACATTCTAATCTTCTCCCACCTTGCTAGTCCGCAGCGCCATATTTGGCATCACACATGCTCTACAAATGTTCGAGACAAGTCCACCTCTGCATCCATATTCTGCGTTGAGAAGATAGTCTCTTTCGCCATAAATTTATTACACACCAATATGTCTATTCAATTCTGCAGGAGTGATTCTCATGCTTACCTGACCGTGCATTGTATGCGTTACTATGTTCTGTTACTCGATCAAAACTCATCGCTGGACATGTAATGAGTGACACTCCGATGTGAGCATGCAGACGACGTTTGGTTGTCAGGATAACGTTGCGTTGCCATCTGACTCGTCGTCTTGCAAGCCCTCAATCGATTAGTAGGTAATGTTCAGTCACGTTCCGAGGTTACGGGACAAAATTAACGAAACTCAGTTAGGCTGCCGCATTGCCTACTTTTCGGTGACAACCAAACAGCATGGCATTCCATTATTACTTGTGAGAAATGNCCTCATCTCTATGTCTAGTAGAATACATTTTGGATCGAAACACGCAGTCAAGCTCATATGCTCCTCATGCCCTTTCTCCCCTTGCGTTAACGTTGCGTACGGAATCTCGCGCTGCCTGCTTAACATTCTAATCTTCTCCCACCTTGCTAGTCCGCAGCGCCATATTTGGCATCACACATGCTCTACAAATGTTCGAGACAAGTCCACCTCTGCATCCATATTCTGCGTTGAGAAGATAGTCTCTTTCGCCATAAATTTATTACACACCAATATGTCTATTCAATTCTGCAGGAGTGATTCTCATGCTTACCTGACCGTGCATTGTATGCGTTACTATGTTCTGTTACTCGATCAAAACTCATCGCTGGACATGTAATGAGTGACACTCCGATGTGAGCATGCAGACGACGTTTGGTTGTCAGGATAACGTTGCGTTGCCATCTGACTCGTCGTCTTGCAAGCCCTCAATCGATTAGTAGGTAATGTTCAGTCACGTTCCGAGGTTACGGGACAAAATTAACGAAACTCAGTTAGGCTGCCGCATTGCCTACTTTTCGGTGACAACCAAACAGCATGGCATTCCATTATTACTTGTGAGAAATGTTTATTTTGAATATGGGAACGCTTCGAGATCAGACTGTGTAAATTTAAGTCAAGGCTGTGGTAATGTACGAAATCACATTAGCACCCGAAAATTTCATGCACTTGGACGCTGCTAAAATGTCTTCATTGTTGTCTATCTACCAGTCATAGTTTGACGTCATATGGAGCGTTAGTCGAGTTATTGACAGGCGGTGATAGCTGTCATTTGTAAGCGTGACATCTCATGCTACCTCAATAAATCTCCCCTGCCTCCAAAACGGTATNATTTCATGCACTTGGACGCTGCTAAAATGTCTTCATTGTTGTCTATCTACCAGTCATAGTTTGACGTCATATGGAGCGTTAGTCGAGTTATTGACAGGCGGTGATAGCTGTCATTTGTAAGCGTGACATCTCATGCTACCTCAATAAATCTCCCCTGTCTCCAACACGGTACAGTGCATGAGGATCTGTTTTACTTTGATATATGCGTGCATTGCAGTTTAGCAATGGGATCACATGCGCAAAAGGATCTTCATCAGGTGGTTAACAAGTGAAAGGCTCGAAGACCAGACAAGAAGAGACAAATACTAAACCATGCACAGTAGCCAATTCGTAAGCATAGAATCTCCTGGTTTGTGACAAAGAGATGCGCGACTGAAAGGGTTGATGTGTACTTGCGGCATTAAGAATGTGCAAACAGGTAAATAAATAGGTAATGGCTGACTAATAGCTGCGTCACCTAACCACTACATGTGAATGTAGCACCTACTGAGGACTAGCCCATACACACTATATTTGTCGCAAGATAGGGTAATGTCTGGGTGTACGCAGGACCGTATGATGGGTTGTACGTTGCGTTGGCAACAATCTAGGCCTCACAGAGGCGGAAAGACATTGAAAGTAAGTCACTATCGTAATGGAAGTCGGTTGCGGGCCAGTAATGATGATGGGCCTCGATAGTCGTTCATTTGGGCGCCTACATTACCGCATATTGAATTGTGAGAATGTGAGGAGCTGTTGCTGGATGTCCAGGCTATAAGTCGCTTTGAAATTGTCATCGTCGTACAATAGGTCACGAATTATCTTTTTGGTTCGTCAATAATAATGCGAATCGGTGCACAGGACAAATTTTATTGCACTTTTCCCAACGGTGACACATATTACATGAGGAGTTGAGGCCACAAGCAGCCAATAAATCATTTAGAACTTCCAGACAGCAGCAGCAAAAAGGCCTTAGGTTTTTTCAGGAGCCAGACACCTCTAAGAAGCTACTGGAGCTGCCTGTACGGATACTCTGAAAAGTCTGCTCATGAGGAAAATCGTGGTGAAGTAATAATACAAATTAGTGGGTGCGGTTGCAATTGAAAGAACATGCTTAGCAAACCTTATTGTTGACGCACTTAGACAATCGCCTAGCAGCGCAGAATAAGGGAAGGAGCACAAGAATTTTCAGCTATCAGACAATTGATTGCTATGCCTACCCTCTATCCTCTGCCGATTTCGGAAGATGAGTATATTATGCGTTTGTAGGAATCCACAGATGGCGTCTTTGCTCCAGCAAGTTTTCTTATTTACCTTGCATCAAAGTATTTCTGTGTTATTATGAACATTTTCAAAGGTTGTCTGTGAGAAGATTGGCGCCGTTCTTTAAGTAGTGTGGCGGAGAAATAAAAAGCTATCGAATCAAAAAGGGTGTGAGGATTTAGCCAATTTGAGGAGTAGAGGTGGGCAGATACGGGATCTAGGTCAGTGAAGCGCAAACGAAACTGAGATCTGGATTTAGTTTGATAACAAAGCTAGAAATGAGGTGTGTAGTTATTTGAATGGATTAGTGGAAGGGTGAAGAATGGAATGCTAAGAAATCAAGTGAGGTAAATTGAAAGCTGAAGTTGCAGAGGAGCCATGAAATTATAAAGTGGTGCTTATTTGGGTAGTTGGGCTTCAAGACGTAAGATACTGCTCTAGCTTCACTTGCAATTTTTTAATTCCAATGATCTTGATTGATAGGGTACTTGGTGTGTGCTTGCAAGTCTAGGACTGCGCTTATGCTCGGATTTGGCACTGCGTTCAATGTTCTTTAATCAATTTAACCATCTAATCATGCATTGGAGTAAAGTTTGAAAAATCGGCCTAATGGAGAAAACACAAGTGTCTTTTTGCCAATAGACCCGAAGTGACTGCTTATAATTACCTCTTTATATGTGATTTACATTTGAATACCAGTAGTGAAGCGACGTTCAAATTGAAGAAATAGAGTGGAGTAGAAGAGACAGAAAGAAGAAGGGATGGCAGCATAGGCTAACTTTACGTTTTGCTAATTTTATCATTTAGGCCCTTTGGCCACATTAATATTAGCGGAGTGGGAGGTATGGATCAACCAGCGGTGGGAATGGTGGCGATGGAAGTGGAGGATGAGATAGGCATTGAAGGTAGGGAGGAAAAGGAATTGGAGAAATGCGCTAGCAAAACCTGCAGGCAACGTAGAGGTAAATTTAATCACCGGCTTAAGAACGGCAACCTTGTTTTAACCATGAATTGCCGATGATTGTGCCGGCCTATCTGTATATCTTTCGTTTGAAGAGAGTAGAAGTCACTTCTTTCCATAAACAGTGCCTTCCCACGCCAAAATGAGTGGCACGTGTGTTTATAAAAAACATAGAACCGTCAACATTGGCAATGATATCTAAATGCACATAAACCTCCAAATCTTGTTGTAGTTATCGAAGCTGTACATTAGCGTTTGTGGTACCAGCGGTGGTTGCGTCAAGCTCTTTAGCCAGTAAGAGTATGGCCACCTCCTTACAGATGTGGTTGCAGGATATTCAAATACTTTGCCAGAGCGATCATGCTTGTAATCGCATCATTACTTTTACCATAAGTGGTAGCTTTTACAACACCTGCTTCTCACTTATGCTCTATCATTCTTATCCTGCAGCTGTGCAATATGTTACGCCCATATACCGACCATGCAGTGTAGCATAACCAAATCTCAATGAACATTTGTTGGTAAGCTGAGGTAGTCGTGATCACAATAGCCTCAAACGTTTTCAGGTAACGCAAATAGGGCATTGTGCCTGCAATTTTATTTATTCTAAAACCGCTCCATCCAACGTTGCACGCGTTGCCTTTAGATATGCGTTTAATGCCATTACGTAGGGCACTTAAGGTAACTACAATGGTTCAGTAGAGGACTTATGCCTTCCATTGCCAAAATGTATGCATCATTCCTACCAAAAACGGGTGTTTCGGTGGCAGATACTCAACGCCACTAACATGTACTTACATGTGTGCAAGCGCCTCGAAACGTCTGGGCATGCTCCGCAAAGAAGTCCATCCCACTTTCCTCCTTCCTCTTCACATCTTCCACAATTATCACACCCAGTGTGTGATCAGGCGACAAGTTCGACAATAGAGCACGATGTTTACCCGTTACTGTGAAAGTACGCTTCATAAGCCTGGAAAGCTAGACAATATAAAGAACGCAGTCATAAGCAGCTCGTGGTACTGTTTCTTTACTACGAATTCTTTCATAAAAGCTGTCAAGAGGTTCAACTTCAGTTGCATTTTCGGCAATAAGGCAAACTGACTTATGGGGTGCGATATGCAACAAATCAACACATGCCAAGATTGGACTGGCAGAGTTCATTACATTTATGTGCAAATTGCTGTGGTTTGTTAAAAACATTTGAAATGTAGGCAAGGACTGCCAGCAACTTAACAACTCTGCCTTTTTCTCCTCTAGTCCAGTCGGCAGCACTGCATCAGCCAGGGTGGAGGTGATTAGAAGACAGCTTACTCTCTCAAAGGTATCTTGGATTGGCGCAATGGACGGAAAACAGAGATCTAATTGCGTTTGCTTAAAGTGATGCCTAATAGCACCACAAAAACTTTCAAATCTCAATGCTTGCGATCGTGAATACAGTGCATTACAGGCCTCTTTGTCTATCCACTTCCACTTTTTGAATTATGAATTAGGGATTTGAAGTAATTGTAACCACATCCAGTCTNCAGTAAGAGTATGGCCACCTCCTTACAGATGTGGTTGCAGGATATTCAAATACTTTGCCAGAGCGATCATGCTTGTAATCGCATCATTACTTTTACCATAAGTGGTAGCTTTTACAACACCTGCTTCTCACTTATGCTCTATCATTCTTATCCTGCAGCTGTGCAATATGTTACGCCCATATACCGACCATGCAGTGTAGCATAACCAAATCTCAATGAACATTTGTTGGTAAGCTGAGGTAGTCGTGATCACAATAGCCTCAAACGTTTTCAGGTAACGCAAATAGGGCATTGTGCCTGCAATTTTATTTATTCTAAAACCGCTTCATCCAACGTTGCACGCGTTGCCTTTAGATTTGCGTTTAATGCCATTACGTAGGGCACTTAAGGTAACTACAATGGTTCAGTAGAGGACTTATGCCTTCCATTGCCAAAATGTATGCATCATTCCTACCAAAAACGGGTGTTTCGGTGGCAGATACTCAACGCCACTAACATGTACTTACATGTGTGCAAGCGCCTCGAAACGTCTGGGCATGCTCCGCAAAGAAGTCCATCCCACTTTCCTCCTTCCTCTTCACATCTTCCACAATTATCACACCCAGTGTGTGATCAGGCGACAAGTTCGACAATAGAGCACGATGTTTACCCGTTACTGTGAAAGTACGCTTCATAAGCCTGGAAAGCTAGACAATATAAAGAACGCAGTCATAAGCAGCTCGTGGTACTGTTTCTTTACTACGAATTCTTTCATAAAAGCTGTCAAGAGGTTCAACTTCAGTTGCATTTTCGGCAATAAGGCAAACTGACTTATGGGGTGCGATATGCAACAAATCAACACATGCCAAGATTGGACTGGCAGAGTTCATTACATTTATGTGCAAATTGCTGTGGTTTGTTAAAAACATTTGAAATGTAGGCAAGGACTGCCAGCAACTTAACAACTCTGCCTTTTTCTTCTCTAGTCCAGTCGGCAGCACTGCATCAGCCAGGGTGGAGGTGATTAGAAGACAGCTTACTCTCTCAAAGGTATCTTGGATTGGCGCAATGGACGGAAAAGGGAGATCTAATTGCGTTTGCTTAAAGTGATGCCTAATAGCACCACAAAAACTTTCAAATCTCAATGCTTGCGATCGTGAATACAGTGCATTACAGGCCTCTTTGTCTATCCACTTCCACTTTTTGAATTATGAATTAGGGATTTGAAGTAATTGTAACCACATCCAGTCTGAGATTGCCGTACAAGCGCTTGCAATGTCAACTGAACTGAGGTATTTGCAAAATGACTGTACCAGTTGAGGAGTAAGATCTGTAATCCTAATAATGCGCGGTTTCGTCTAAAATGATGTCACTGCATTGTTTAAATTCAGAAAATCCAAAAAACAATTGCAGTAGGCTTTCCAACTACTTTTACTAACTATTTCGCTGAAAGAGACAGAAGCCTAATCAGATTCCATTTTGACAGACACATTTTAAATGATTGCTTTGGTTAGAATTTGAGCGAGTTAACTTACCTCCATTTCCATATCAGGGGTCAAAGCAGACGATGCTAAATCCGATAACTGCAAAGCTAACAGACGTGTGAAGGAAGAGACCTAGGCAATCTTGTGAGCACCATTTCAATGCTGTAAAATGAGCGAGGAGAACTAAAATTGGTCTGAGTTTGCGTCTTGTTGCACATGTGGAATGGTATGGCCGTCTTAGTGAAGTGCTACTCTTGTCTGCTCTTCAATTGTTTTCGTGACCTGGAACAGACATTATTGTCAGCGAATAGCACATCTGCTTTGACTTAGCTATCTAAGCAATGTGACTAAGCGGATTAACAATTGGCAGAGCTGAGCCAATTGTTCTACTACTAGGGGGGGCACACGGAGAATAGGCTACACGATCGCTTTGCCCATTACGATTACTTGACAACTAGTGTGCAAAAGAGGACATGTTATCTGTGAGGCTTGCCAACGTGGCACGTCTAATGATTGTAGCTTAAGAGTCTACTACTTACCATTTTGATCCATTCGGTGACTTTGACAATGCTCGGGAAAGGGGCAGTGTACTCCGCATACGCTATTAGCTCTGAGTGTACTAGATTTCGTAAAAAAGTTTTGCCACTTCATGGCCATCACAGCTGCACATATTTTGCATAAAGAAATGACGAGATCTTCACTCATATTGTCATGCACCCGGAAACCAACATGAACGCGTATTTTAAAAAAAGAGAATGCTTGAGAGTCTGGTTAAGGGAAGGTTTGAATTCAACTAGCAAATATATTGATTTCTTTGCTTTTGACTAGATCTAATGCGCTATCCTTAAAACCCCTTAAAAATGTACCTCTATGGAGACATTTAACGCGATTCCATTTAAAATAATACTTGTTTTTCACTCGTTAATACAAATGTGCTCTTCATAATTGCATGGCTATAGACCTCAGCTACGCCAATTGCAATGGATTTCTTGTAAAATATAATTTTGATTTTCCGTTTCTTTACTCGGCTGTTCCTCTAAACACATTTGCGTTGCTGTCGCACCGTCTCCGATGGAGCGCATATTGCCAACACCGGTGGTAAATTTCAGCAAAATTAAACTCTTTTTAAACAAAAAAGAGAAACACCATGCTTGAATATGTCACAGAAAAAACAATTTGCAAACTGCCTTACGTCCACTCAAGGAGAAGCAGAATTTCGCTTTTACTCCCCTGAATTGCTTCAAAACCTCTTTGAATTGCATGATATTTTGCCTGTATACCTTTGGTAAACAGTGCAGATACTAGGCGAAGCAAGTTGCATCGGAACTTACCTCAGAATGGGGTTAGTTAGACGCGCACTAATCTTTGTTCCGCAGTGATGAAAGCGTTGGTTTTATGTAGATCCTCCTTATTATCTCATTTAGGCATGCAAAAATAAATGATTATATTTGCAAAACATTTACTTCCAAAGATAATAGGCTATGCCAATCGCAATGAGCTTCTTGTAAAGTAAAGGCTTGATTCCTGTTTCCTTACTCGTTTGTTCCTCCTAACGCATTTGCGTTGCTGTCGCGCCGTCTCCGATGGAGCGCATATTGTCAACACCGGTGGAAAATTTCAGCGAATTTGAGCTCCTTATAAACAAAAAAGAGAAACACCATACTTGAATATGTCACAGCGAAGCCAATTTGCAAATTGCCTCACGTCCACTCAAAAAGGAGCAGAGATTTGCTTTTACTCTCCTGAATTGCTTTAAAACCTCTTTGAATTGCATGATATTTTGCCTGTCTACCCTTGGCAAACAGTGCAGATACTAGGCGAAACAGGTTGCATCAGAACTTACCTCAGCATAGAATTAGTTGAACGCGCGTTGGTCTTATGTAGATCCTCCTTATTATCTTATTTAGGCAAGCAAAAACAAATGATTATATTTGCAAAACATTTACTTCCAAAGATGGTAGGCGTACCCTCTATAGGTGTTTTTATGTAAACACAACCAAAACTTCTTAAGTTTATGCTTGGGGAGCAAAAAAAAAAGAAGGCGCGAAAATTTCGTCCAGTCCGCATAATACGATTTTTGATATTTTGCGCTGCATATTGCGGTAAAGTTGGTTTAAGATATCTACGTCCTGGGTACTGCTACAATCACCATAGATGGTGTGAATGTGCAAGAGGATTCGCTGCTTGCCGACTGCAGTTCAGAACTCCACTTACCAACATTCTTTGTGCCACAGTGTGAAGTTAAGCGGCCTGTTCGCGGTGATTCGCCTCAATCATGCTATCGCATTAACTATATATGTTTGGAAAAAAATAACTATAATTAGAAGGGCAACTTGGACAAGGCGCTAAAATAATGCATTGTAATGCCTTAGCTATACTTGTTATTGCAAATCTGCAATGAAACAGCACATATAATGTTTAGCATTAATAATGAATGCCTTGTGCACTCAGTCATTTCGTTGGTAGCATGCATATCCATACTTTTCATAGTACATGCATCATAAGTTCTGAAAGGATGACCTTTCACATCGTTGTACATGACGAGTAAGCTAATCTTAAGATGTTTCCTCTCTCAAGAATTGTCAAAAGCTTGTAATCGTTTAAAATTATTTTCACCATTCGAGGTACGAGCAGTGCATTACTGGTAAGTCTAGTTTCATTTTTCAGGCCGTAGGATACGGTCTGATTATCCGCATGTTGATTACATCTAGCCAGTACAATGCGGTAATTTCTGCAATGCCTGTCGATTATGTAAACATACCCATAATACTGAGTAGCCTACTATGTAAAATGTATGCATTTAAATTAAGCCGTATTTGATACCAACGGAGAACCTCAGTGCTCTTGGTCGGGAGCGCTGTGGTGAGTTATATCGAAGGCAAGAGAAAGTATTTTCGAGCATTAAAATTCTCTTAATTTTCGCCAAGTGTTTTGGCTTACAACACCAATGAATGCAAAGATGCTCGAAGACTGCTTTTATTTTGCTTTCAAAATGACCCATAAGGTCTTCTGATTTACCGTCTGATTAGCTTCTACTGAAGAGCTTATTCAGCGTGCATCAATTTTATAGAACTTGTTAAAAGACGAGAAAGCTAATTTGTGGGTGTATCATAAGGTTTTTCTGAAGGAAACCAACGCATCCTATTATTAGCAGGGTGCTGCTTGTTTTTTGTTCTGCTTATCATTCATCTACACGTGCATTGATCGTCTGTCTGATGAGGTAATAACAACACCAGCTAGTTGTAGTCATCACCACTGATCGACTGATTGGTACAACTTCCAACACGAAGTAGTGGCAAGCGATAAGTTTAGGGCAAAATACTAAAAGTAATTGCAACAAAGTTACTCAAATTTATACACTAGTAAGCAGAGGAGATAAAGCTAGTGCCGCAGCTTACTTGTTGGCATTGGCGCAGAAGCATCCACGGAAATACAGAGAGTTCTAAAAACACATTTCCTCCTCACGAATGAATTTTTATTCCTTTCTTTTACATATAAAGAGCACTTATTAATGCCGATGATATGGCTTCAGCTCCCTGACTGGTTGAATGCAATATTCTCTTCAGGCGGCAGCCGCGATCATCATGCAGATTTCACTGTCCCTACATTCTGAAGTGAATGCAAAAGTAGCATCAGTTCATCTCAAGCTGGTATTAGCCCATTTTTTTTCAACAATTACCTTTCCCTTTTAAGGAGAGATACTCACTTTCGTCCCACATTCTATCAACGAGGCAGGAAAAAATATGCCTTGTTTTTGCGCCTGCAGTAAGTCAGAAAAGCTGTATCTGCCTTTAATTCGATTTCGTTATTTGCCATTAAACTACTTAGAGCAATTCGCTTTGACTACCGTGACCCCATGAGAGAAAATGTAAGCAGTGCAGTTGTGAGATACAATACATAGTACCTTGACTTCGCTCAAATATCTGGTCATCTCGATTCACTGTTAATATTTCGGGAACTGGCGACTTCACCCTTCTTTAATACTTTATTCTCAGCGTTCAAGAACTACATCTTCTTGCCACGGTGGTGCCTTCGCTTAACCGTGGCCACAGTGCAACGCTGAAATGTCATCTCGTATGCTGGTTTCACCGCGCAAGTGTTACTAAGTAGCGTTTCAGTAGAGCCGATATTCGGTTCCGAAGATCAGCGACACGAAGATGTTGAGAGCCGGAGGGAGGCAGCGGATGATGGAGATGACCATAAATAACCCGCTGCTTGGATTTTATTTTGTGCGCCTCAAGGAGCACACGGCCCTCGTTCTATCATCACGCTTGGTCTCCGTCAGCCTCAGTAACAAACACCTACTATATTTGGGTTCGTCTTTTGCTACATTTCAGCGTCAGTGGATAATGCTACCTATGTCAGCTATCGGTAATGCTTCCTTTCCTTCAATCCTATATCTAACACATCTATCCCCATCTGTACTCTTCTTTGCCTTCCTCAGCATGCACATCACTCATTTCCACAAAGTCAGCGTAAGCTTTGGTAAATTCAGTTCATTTTAACGCATTGCCCCAAATCCCAATAAGACATCAAAACATAAAAGATGTGCAAGTTTAAAGAGCTCAGGCCGGTTGAAAAAGCTGACTTCTGGGAAATTGCAGGGCATATCCTCCTACCAAATTCGTAGTTGAGTATATGGAGGGCGAGCAATTCTAAGAAGGAGAAGATTACAAAAAGCGCCAACTGGTGTTGTTGATCCACAAATAGCGATCAAATCGCTTCATTCATGAACATGACTGCACTTCGTTTAATGATTTCGCGTTGGCGATAAAAGTCTCTAGGTTCCACATACAGAGCCCTTGCAATGCGCAACAATTCGTTCACAACGTGACATCAACTCATTAGTCTGCAATGTTGCTCCCTGCTCAATGAAGGTGTTGTGTTGTCGCATATAATTGTATTATTTTATCACAGTGGTGTGGTAAATCGGTAGCTTGTTCTTTTTTCTGCTTAGGTGGTTGTCGAGGCGCGCGAATTTGTGCTTCGTAATCCTATAAATCATCCGGGGTCCCATAACTTATCGCAACTAACTTCGTGACGTCAGGGCCACAAGCAGATTGTGCCCGAAACCACCATCAATAGCAATAGCAAAAAGAGCTTGTAATGTCCATCACTTAGTGCCGCATGCAGCGTTCATTTGACTTTTTATTAATGCATTTTACTCGTTTGGGCACTTCCTTTTTCTACACCTACACCATGGCAGCACTGCTACATTACTGCCCTGTTGAAGTGATGCGCTGACACCAATCGCCATTTTGCTCTGCCATCCCTGTCTTGCCACAAGGCATGGGCTGCCTTAATGCAAGCTAGAGGCTTTTCCAGTCGATCCCTCCGAGTGGTATGTTCCATCATAACAATCAAATCACCGAATTCATTGGATAGGTGTTCAGGTTTTAATCCTCGTAGTCGACAGTTAAAGCATATTTTAGTACTAGTTATTGTTGCTCTAAGTCGATAATGATATTGGCGAATTAATACTTTTCAGAGTAGACAATGAGCCGGTGAGTCGGTTAATCCTGCACATGTGCGAAGACCTTAGGAAGCAACACTAGGTTGGCTTGCATAGGTGGCAAATATAAAGCAGAATTTATTGAGAGGCAGCATGAGTGGAAATAACATCTGCCCAATTCAGGCTCAAAAATTATGGCGCAGTTAACTTTTAACTTTGCCATATATTTTTAGGTGACCTCCTCAGCAGTCAAATGCTTTCGTACACCATTTAGTTGACAATATCAAGCCTTGATAATTCACAATTCGCGCACATATACATCATCATGCATAGGCGCGTGCATTAACGCATCGACACCCTGACCTGCTTTACCAAGAATGAAACAAGAAATCATGTATTTTGGCAGTCCTTCAATCGACGTGCTGCATCATCACAGCATTGTGCAGAGCACCGAAACTTCCCTCGGGCCGAAAGACAGCATAATACGCAAACAGACTGCATGCATCTATATTTGCCAAAGAGAGAAAATTGGACCACTGCCATGGCTTGGAAGCCAGCCCACCCAGCGAAGGCAAAAATCGTCGACCAAGTGCCCGCTATAGAAACCGGGAGTTAAACGAGCACCATAGCCCCCAGCCACTCAAGCATCATATCAGGCGTTCCCTCTTACTCGCCTGCGTCAGCCACCGCAACGTAGATAGCGCTGAAAGTAAAAACCAACTATCCAGCCGAGGAACTACGTAACTACAGGCTCGAGCAAAGGGATGGCGTGCATCAGACGACCTTAGTCAGGCGACGAGTCATGACGAGCCTCATGTGAAAGCAGGCAAATATGGGCATGACGCCATTTTGACGTCAAGGATTTGATTGGTCTATGCCATCCGATAAGGTGTCGCGTTCGGTCTCCACTTCCACTAGTTATCCGCCATGGATACATTCCAAATCTTGACAAGTAGTCATTGTAATTTGCGCCCCCTAAGAGAGCTGCTGACTTTTCGATCGGATTGTGAAGTATAATGCTGTTTGGGGTATCTCATGAGTGGCAAAATACATGCACTAAGTCATCAAATGCATTTTGAAACAAACTGAAAGGAAAAATACATGCACTAAGTCATCAAATGCATTTTGAAACTTACTGTAAGGGGAGAAGAAATTATTCTGCATAGTAGACTTACTAGCATTCGTTGGGCCCTAAAATGAAATGACGTTTATCATCTTTGATTTCTTCTGCGTTTACCTCACTGACGTGGATCAACTGTTCCAACTAGTCTATGCTGATTAGCGCAACTTTGGGTTCCGAGCAATCTCAATTCCGACCTGGTTACATTCCGCAACCAAAATAAATCGGCATTTCTTGCCATCTCTCCCCAGTAATGGCATAAACAGCCCACTTGGCTATTTGCTTCCCATTCAAACGTCTTTACAGCTCAATTCTCATCGTTCATTTGCAGCAAACCGCATGATCCTTCGCTCAAGCGTTTTGTTTGTCTTCCGCGAATTTCTCCGACCATGTCAGCCACGTTAACACGTTTACTAGCCACTTTCATTTGAACCATTTGCTTATTTTTGCACCACCCAACGTCTGCTGAGCAGCACGCATATGCTGCATAGATAGCAAATCATTCACTAGCGTTTTGGTGCAGATGGGGTAGAGGACTGCCCGCCAACGTAAGATGCTCCCTAACACCTCTCATACGCAGCACATGGTTAACATATTTCGCACTAACTACCTGCTTTATACTACTGCAAAGTGGTGTTATATTGGTATATCTATAGATGCGCAATGCGTTTCGTTTTATTAAGAATCTTCATCCTAGGGATTGCGCAAGTGGTTTGCGATCATTAAGGTAGACGTCATTCATTTTAGATACTCTTCTTTGCTTATCCATTCCTCTGTATATGAACGCGTGCTTCAGTAAAGGTGTGTAGTTGTGCATGGTTATTTTTGGTTATGCAAAGGAACTTTGCGACTGGTTAGTAAAAAATGAAACATATTGGGTGGGACAACTTCTATGCTAGTCCGAATGACGAAAAGTCAGGCAACGTCTGGTCATACCAAATTATTCAGGTCATTAATTCAGAACCTTTTTACAATGCTTTGCATGGGTCAGCAATATCGGACCTGCATTGTTTGATTTGCTCAACTCCTCACCTATTTTACAGTGGGTGCTTATAGTGAGGCCTTAGTCTCTTCTGCTTTGCGGACATTTATAGCAGAATATTTGAGTTGGATGTGGACGGACGCTATCGTGTGAGCAAGGCTTGGAATTTTCAGAAATATTTGCGTTTAGCCATTACCTTTTGCTTAAAACTAATGACCTAGTAAGGCAAGATCATTCACCGCATAGAGATTGCATGTGTATATCTTTGAAGCTCCTATGCTGGGAGCTCTGTATGCCAAAATAATTTAAGCGTTGCAGGCACTGCACCGCATTGAGTTCAGATGATGACATCTATAACATGTGGTAGACAGATTTGCGTGTATTTTAAGCCACTAGGCATTTAAATAGTTTGCACATGCAGCTGCAAGCGCGCTAACCGAAGAATTGTTTGACTGCTTTATAGGGTCCTGCATCGAGCTGCTTAACCTACCTCACACAGCTTCACACCCAACTACGTGTTTTGCGAGAGGCCATGTACTCAATGCAAGACAAGACTTCTGCATTTGCTTTCGCTGTGATTTTACCCTAGTCATTTTGAAATGCAAGGGTGAGTTCCACTTAAACCTTTGGGACATTAGGGAAAAAATGCAAAATTGAGCAGTGCAGCATGGAGAATAGCGGCAGAGTTGTGTATAATATAAAAACACCATCCATGCCCTTTGGAAGTGTAGGTACCATAAATCTTATTGGGAGCCAGAACAACTGAGTCCACAGCAAATAGTAATTAGATTTTTTAGATCAGTGAAGTCACTTCGAGAAGAGATTAGTGGTAGACACAATCAAATTGGGTCCCAAATAATCCTTAACGTACAGCTGTGTTCTGCGCATCACTCGCTTTTCATCGCAAGGCTGCACGTCTTTAAGCGCATCTGGTTACCTAAGACGGAACTGTTAATCTTTGGCCAATTTTGCACTAATTCTGGCCCTTCAACAAAATGAACGAATTTAACTAGGACAGACTGGATGGCGCAGGAAAATAGGATTCCACGGTACTTTGTGAATATGGTGTTCCACTTGATTTCTAATAAGTACCCTTAATATCGGCTGCTATTGTCGCTGCGGATGATTTTGGAACTTATTTACTGCTAAAAGTCAAAGGTAGCAGCCACAATTCTGGCGGGAACAAACATGGGTTCAGTAGCCTGCAACAGACTTTGGTTGCATAAAATCAATCTGGTCAAATTATGTATCCAAAAACAGTGCTTGGTTGTGCTCTTCCATTTTTTCTAGGTTGATTTTAATTTTAAGCTGCTTCGGCTCTATTTTGATGAGTGCGTTTTATCTGATAATAATTCTGGGAAAAATGATCGTGGATTTTACAGAAGCGAAAGCGCTGGAACTGTGTTTGGAAATGGCAGTGTCATAGACACTTGCTTCACAAATTCATCGAAAGCATTTAACTAGACAGGCTGCAAATTAGTTTGAGTTGGTGCCATTGAAGTCAACCAAGTGGCTGCAGGATCGTCATTTTGCACTTTGTAAGCGGGCTGATAACTCAAAGTACTTTGTAACATATTTGCATTCTAATCCCAGTTCTTCGCACCATATCCCTTACAGACTGCCTTGCAAAAAGTAAGCATCTGCACTCTTTGTTCTATTTCTGCAACCAAATCAACTTTTCAACCCGGTTTATTATGTTATTCGTGACTTAGTTGGCAGTACTCAATAAAATGCGGGTCTCACCAACTAACTCGCCACTCGTTGCGCTCCTGAACAATCGGTCTTTGTTAATTGTCCGCAACACCGTATAACATGCGGTGGCAAGTGTGCTACAGTTTTACATGTTTACGGACACCATACGTGGGTGAATGAATGGACGTTTAGGAGTGTTTTGCCGCCATACATTACATTAAGGCAGTACTAGCAGTAGTGCTAAAAGTGCCACAGTGTCATTGACAGCATGAAAGCTAAAAAATCTGCACCCCGTGACATAATCAGTAGATGGTCAAAGGCATAAAATAACTAATCTGATGACTGGCAATGACTTAATAAACTGTGGGATCAATTTGTGCAGGCCAAAATTTGTCATACCTATTTTCCTCTCCGTGTTTTTTAATAGGTTAAGAGAGTGTCGAGATTTCATTTTTAATAAAAGATTTAAGATACATAAAACTTTCAAGTGCTTTAATCGTATCTATTTATCCTTAGGCATACTATTTTGGCTTTCGTTCTCATGCCGTGGCATGACTTTGAAAATATTTTTTGTAATGTTCTCAGTTGCATTAATCAAAATACTACATACTGACCCAAATGTATTGCAGTCATCATCAAAAGAAGCTTCTGGGAATAGGAATAAAAACAGGCTGCATTCTTTTCTCCCAAATTCATATTAAGCACGTCCATACATGTTGAGAATTTTCAGTGCGACATTTGTGGTCTCTTCATCAGAGTATTTTGGGCTGTATTGAATTTGCCTAAGTAGAATCCTCCTCTTGGTGGCCTTCTAGGAGCACTCTTTTCCAAATAGGATTAATGGCCTCTTCTGCGTGAGTGGAAGATTAGAATAGATTAGAGAAACGCTACCGGCACAATTAATGGTAAAAATTGCACAGTTTCTCTATGTTTGTGACTCCAGCACTGCAGCAATTACAAAAGGACACCATGCATCTAAGACCTTTGATTTAGGTGTTAACTGGTAATTAAGTGGAAATTTAAATCAAGATGGCAAGTGGAGAATCCGGATTATAACCAGGCACTTCGTCATTTCATGTGGATTCAAAAAGACCAAACTTTAAAAAGTGACATTTTGTTGCGATTTTCTTTTCGCTTAAACNTAATCAAAATACTACATACTGACCCAAATGTATTGCAGTCATCATCAAAAGAAGCTTCTGGGAATAGGAATAAAAACAGGCTGCATTCTTTTCTCCCAAATTCATATTAAGCACGTCCATACATGTTGAGAATTTTCAGTGCGACATTTGTGGTCTCTTCATCAGAGTATTTTGGGCTGTATTGAATTTGCCTAAGTAGAATCCTCCTCTTGGTGGCCTTCTAGGAGCACTCTTTTCCAAATAGGATTAATGGCCTCTTCTGCGTGAGTGGAAGATTAGAATAGATTAGAGAAACGCTACCGGCACAATTAATGGTAAAAATTGCACAGTTTCTCTATGTTTGTGACTCCAGCACTGCAGCAATTACAAAAGGACACCATGCATCTAAGACCTTTGATTTAGGTGTTAACTGGTAATTAAGTGGAAATTTAAATCAAGATGGCAAGTGGAGAATCCGGATTATAACCAGGCACTTCGTCATTTCATGTGGATTCAAAAAGACCAAACTTTAAAAAGTGACATTTTGTTGCGATTTTCTTTTCGCTTAAACAAATTATAAAAGGTTAGTGACAAGATGTGATGCTGATTTCTAGCAAAAGGAGGAAAAGTGAAGTAGGTTCGCGCCTTGCTTAACAAGTATGCAAATAGTTCTCGTACCAAGGCGCGAAAATGAAACGAACAATCAATGTCAAACAAATGATAAACGTGCACCGCTTACTCCCCTAACAGAAGTAAACCGCTTGATGGAAGGACAACTACAGATGGGGTTGTGGAATTTCGGTAGTCACTGTAACTGAGAAGGCATTGATGTTAGAAACAATATTACGTTGTCCTTGCTCTTCAATTTTGAAAGCCGAATTTATAATGGGTATAAAAGAGCACCTTATCAGGTTATTGTTGGGAGAGGAAAAAATCTTGTTTGTTTACACCAAAAAAAATTGACCAACGGCTTTGCATTGTTCGTACTGCAAAGCAGCACAATCATCAAAATTTTAGACCTTAATCGATGAACTGTATTTTTGGGGTGGCTTGCATGCATCCACCAAACACCTTGCAGGTGAAGGAGCAGTTAGCAGGAAACTGTAGAAATGTCTATTTCTTAAAAACGGGTGTGGAACGCTGGGTAAGAAGCACCATGCTAGAAGGATCGAATTTATTGTAGATGCCCACTGGCCTTGAATTCGTTAATCCAGTTGGGCATCCAGGTAGGAGTGGGTAGACCAAGCAATGCAGTGATTTGAAAAAGCAGCTGCAGCAGTCTATCGTGTGTGTTCTATTCACTACGGCCCCAATATCATTGACATCAATGATGATCGTTTGCCCGTATTTGTGCATTTTGCGTCTTGCGGCCTGCAAGCCACGTCGTACGCAACACATAACTCCGTGCCTAGTCGATAATCGTCCACCACAGCAAGATACGACCCTAAGAAGGTGCTCCGCTGATCGTTACGAGAAGGAACTCTATGTACTAGTAGACGTAAGAATTCCGCATGGCGGCATGGTTTAAGTCGGCGCACAAGGGCAGCATCGAGGACAGTGCTCAAAAGGCGAAGAGATAATGTCNACCAAACACCTTGCAGGTGAAGGAGCAGTTAGCAGGAAACTGTAGAAATGTCTATTTCTTAAAAACGGGTGTGGAACGCTGGGTAAGAAGCACCATGCTAGAAGGATCGAATTTATTGTAGATGCCCACTGGCCTTGAATTCGTTAATCCAGTTGGGCATCCAGGTAGGAGTGGGTAGACCAAGCAATGCAGTGATTTGAAAAAGCAGCTGCAGCAGTCTATCGTGTGTGTTCTATTCACTACGGCCCCAATATCATTGACATCAATGATGATCGTTTGCCCGTATTTGTGCATTTTGCGTCTTGCGGCCTGCAAGCCACGTCGTACGCAACACATAACTCCGTGCCTAGTCGATAATCGTCCACCACAGCAAGATACGACCCTAAGAAGGTGCTCCGCTGATCGTTACGAGAAGGAACTCTATGTACTAGTAGACGTAAGAATTCCGCATGGCGGCATGGTTTAAGTCGGCGCACAAGGGCAGCATCGAGGACAGTGCTCAAAAGGCGAAGAGATAATGTCCAGCTTGTGCTTCTTTTAGTTGTCCTTTGAAGCGACAGGCAGAACTGCAGCCCAAATCTCCTGTTCAACGAAAAGACTGATTACACCGACGCAAAGTAAGTCTTTCTATCGACCCTTTGCGTTATCAGATACAATAGAGATGTCGCTGGACAATNGGCCCCAATATCATTGACATCAATGATGATCGTTTGCCCGTATTTGTGCATTTTGCGTCTTGCGGCCTGCAAGCCACGTCGTACGCAACACATAACTCCGTGCCTAGTCGATAATCGTCCACCACAGCAAGATACGACCCTAAGAAGGTGCTCCGCTGATCGTTACGAGAAGGAACTCTATGTACTAGTAGACGTAAGAATTCCGCATGGCGGCATGGTTTAAGTCGGCGCACAAGGGCAGCATCGAGGACAGTGCTCAAAAGGCGAAGAGATTATGTTCAGCTTGTGCTTCTTTTAGTTGTCCTTTGAAGCGACAGGCAGAACTGCAGCCCAAATCTCCTGTTCAACGAGAAGACTGATTACACCGACGCAAAGTAAGTCTCCCTATCTGCCCTTTGCGTTATCAGATAAAATATAGATGCCTCCAAACAAGTGTGCTGTTTCCAGAACGATAGTAGGAAAAGGGGTGATCGACGATATGATAAAAATTAGTGTGAAATTTCATTTGTAGTTAGGTTTAACTTCTTACTCTTCCCCAAAGCAGTATCAATTTTGTGCAGGGGTCACGCGATTGTGGTAATGCTTTCTTATAAGAATGCAGCGGTTTTAGGCATAGTAAATGGGCTTTAATCGTCCGGTGGGGATAGTGGACAACTCTCTAAGTATCTTTTTGTCAGAGGCTATAGTAAAGTAGAATGNCGTAAGAATTCCGCATGGCGGCATGGTTTAAGTCGGCGCACAAGGGCAGCATCGAGGACAGTGCTCAAAAGGCGAAGAGATTATGTTCAGGTTGTGCTTCTTTTAGTTGTCCTTTGAAGCGACAGGCAGAACTGCAGCCCAAATCTCCTGTTCAACGAGAAGACTGATTACACCGACGCAAAGTAAGTCTCCCTATCTGCCCTTTGCGTTATCAGATAAAATATAGATGCCTCCAAACAAGTGTGCTGTTTCCAGAACGATAGTAGGAAAAGGGGTGATCGACGATATGATAAAAATTAGTGTGAAATTTCATTTGTAGTTAGGTTTAACTTCTTACTCTTCCCCAAAGCAGTATCAATTTTGTGCAGGGGTCACGCGATTGTGGTAATGCTTTCTTATAAGAATGCAGCGGTTTTAGGCATAGTAAATGGGCCTTAATCGTCCGGTGGGGATAGTGGACAACTCTCTAAGTATCTTTTTGTCAGAGGCTATAGTAAAGTAGAATTTTGCAAGTGGGAGATTGTAGAGATGTAAAACAGGGTACCATATTGTAAGTTACTCATAAAATCGTTTTCAATGTCTGCAAATGGTGCTGTTATCTAGAGTTTTGCTTTCCGGAGGTGCACAAATTGTAGAGACCTGATATTCAAATGCTTCTAGCTTAAGACATTTGCACATTTGAGTTCGTTGCAATGCGCTTACATTTGCATTGTCTTCCGGTGCGACTGCAACGATAAACTCAAGTTGGATGTAGCATATGACGTCGTTGAAGCCGCCATAATGGGTCTTTTGAGAGCATCCTCTGTCATTCGGCAGGTGCAGATTGCCCCTTTCTTTCTACCGAGTATGTGATACTGCATTAAATGCAGGCAGTCAACGAAATTTCAGCGGTGATACGAAGATGACAAGGGCTGATGTGGACGAGATATTGTTGGTGGGTGGATCGACGCGTATTCCGAAGGTGGCAAAGATGTTGCAGTACTTCTTCACGGGCAAAGAGGTGAAGAGATCCATCAACGCAGACGAGGCAGTGGCGTACGGAGCAGCTGTGCTGGCGGCCGATCTGACTGGTGAGAATTCGGCGGCGATGCAGGATTTAGTGCTGCTTGATGTGACACCACTGACACTGAGTGTGAAGAACCCAGATGGTACGCTGTCGACGGTGGTAAAGCGTAACACGCCGATACCAACGAAGCAGACACAGGGTCGCCAAACAGTTTATGGCAATCAAACGACAGTTACGTTCAAGATTTTTGAAGGTGAACGTGCGAGGGCGTGTGACAACCACATTATGGACAAGTTCACTGTGTCGGGTTTCCCACCAAGGCCACGCGGTGAGATGAAGCTTGACTCGACCTATGAGATTGACGAAAACGGCATTCTCCATGTGTCGGCGGTGGAGAGGTCGACAGGGAAGCAAAACAGCATCATGATCGCGAACTACAGGGGTCGTCTGTCTAAAAAGGACATAGAGCAGATGCTGAAGGATGTGGAGAAGTACAAGCAGGAGGATGAGAATGAGAGGCGTAGAATGGCAGCAAAGAATTAGTTAGTGGACTACGTCTGCAGCGTAAAAAGGAAGTTATAGAAGGCAGAGGAGAAACAGAATCATGACAAAATGCTAGCGATATGTGAGAGGACAATAAAGTGGGCGAACACCGAAAATTAAACATGCATACTTTGAATTCAATTATTTGACTGCCAAATGGGAAAGGTCAATCAGAAGAATCAGACCGGAAGACATAGCTGGCATTAAAGAGTTAGGATGCGCAGACTAACCGATGATATGCAGGCTGCTTTCGAATTGCGATAAAACATAAATGAAAGGAAAGAGTGATGTTTGCTGCCTATGCTGACTCAGTTTGTTCGCAGCCACAACTTGCTTGCAGTTCTAGCCTCACTGGCAATGCTTACGAAGCTGCTTGCCAAAATTAGTGATTTGCAAATATTATAGAAAATTGCAATTAAATGCTGGCATGGCATATGAATGGCAACTCATTTTACAGTTTAACAAATGGTGTACGAATTAATGAGGAAGCCTAATTGTGGTATCATATCCATGTTAGTGATGGGAAAATAGGCGGAGATAAAGTAACGTCATTCCAAATTGGCTTTGCTACTTCTGTGTTGGTAGGGCTTCCTAAAGTGGATGAGAATGTTAATAGCGCCAAATCATGCTCTTGCTCTTCGCTTGCTGACAGCAATCCCAATCTGTGGTCCCGAAGAAAGATAAAGTCGTCAACCCCTAAATGCTTTTCATAAAAAGACTGACTCAGTGTTCATGATTTCAGCAAAGCTTATGCATATAATTTAACATTTATGAGCATCACAAAATGCGCCTATTTTAAGCACTTGGCCCAAAACTCCTAACAGACTTCCAAAAGCACCGAAAAATCCAAAAGCGTAATTTTGTGATGTAACAGGGTCTTGAGAATTAGCTGCTGGGGCAACTTCCCATTGAAAGGAATATTGCTGAGTTTCAACCAAAAATTCGGACGAGACATACACTGCATGCTCGCGGGCTTATTTCTCATCCGTCGCGGTTGCTGCATTTGTGGACAGGTAAGGATGGCAAGTCTGCCCTCATTTGACTTGGCTCATGAATAGACACAAACAGAAAATTTGATGGCAGTAGTTATAATCCTCCAGGTAGCGAAATGGCTGTTGGCGCACTTTGAAAAAGATGCAGGTGAAGGAAGTGTATGGAACGTTCTGGCGTTAACGAGGAATTTGCTCACTGATAGTCGGCGTAGCAGAGATGACGATTGTAGACAGGCTCGAAAGTCGGATGGAGGGTCAGACTGATGCTAGCCCGATGTCAACGTATTGAATCGTGTTATGTCGCCTAGGCTGAAGGATGTGGGTTGCATGATTTTGGACGCCGCACTATATCTCTCGGTCATGACTACTAGAGGTAGGGCAAACGTGACCTCTAATCAAGATCTATGGTGATTACTTGCCTTTCATCTTCTGCATTGATACCTCTGGAGTGAGGAAATTAAGTTATGAGGAGGACTGTTGCATAAAATGATATAATTCTTTACAAAAAGATGCTATTATGGTCGGCCCATTTGCAGTGACAATTCGGAGAGTTCGTTATCCATTCATAAGAATTGCCGTTTTAAGCTCAATACTTCTTTTGTTAAATTTACTGTGCCGCTGCTGTTTTGGGTGTTCTTTGCATAGCCTTCCTGGTTCCTAGGTCCAAGCAAATATTTGTCGAAGAAGAAAGCGGAACTGTGGTAAGGTAGGATGGCGCATCAACCACAGCGTTGCCAAAATTCCGTCCACGACGAAAGTGGTGTTTCATCCGATGAAGCAACAAGTTTCCATTGGCTGCATACGGCGGCAGTAGCTGTAACAAGAAAGCCAATTGCAAGGTGCCCATTCTGAGCTATCATGTCGGATTGAGCTTATGCATTTAAGAGAGCTCATGAACTTCATTCTCGTTCTCTGTTAAAGGACGGGCATCTGGTATCACATAAGCATAATCTAGCCCAACACATGAACCCCATTTCGGCCCAAGCCACAATTTACTCTAGTCTTATCCCATATCAACACCAAGTAAATATAAAATGCACAAATCTCTGTCAGCTCTCTTTTGCGCATACTGGCTAGGAGTGAAAGGGAAGGTGTCGATTCGATTTTCTTGTTCGCCCTGCGTTACCCTGTTAATCACAGATAAGACGGGTCATGGATTAAGACGCACTGTCATGGGAGTAGTTAGCCTAAAATTAAAACGCAGGTACCACCAATATATGGCACTGTTGGGAGGAACTTTGTAGCAAATAGTAGTCGCGTAAAGTGGGTATTNGGCACTGTTGGGAGGAACTTTGTAGCAAATAGTATTCGCGTAAAGTGGGTATTTGGTGAATTGAATTAGAAGGACACATCATGTGCAGGAGCGTGCNGAATTGAATTAGAAGGACATATCATGTGCAGGAGCGTGCGAGCCCATGCAAGCTTACGGCATTCTTTGTCATCGGACAGGGAAACGCATCTGGGCCATGGTGATTAAACGACACGAAAGGGACCAATGCGTTAACACAATGAGCAGACGGGTTAATTGGCATCAGAACACACTGACGAGAAGACAATTAATTCCAAGTATATCACCAAACTGTTTGTGTCGATTGAACCCACTGAACTAATTTTGGCTAATACTTCGATTGCGTTCATTCTATTAGGCATCACAGAGCACCACAGCTTACACGAACTGGACTTATGTATGACTACACCAATGTAGTATCTCAAACTATGAGCAATAGCCGTAGGCCGTTCCAAGCATCCCAAATGTTTCCACAACAAAGTAGGCAATGGTGGTCTCACGATCATGCGGTTCAGAACATTACTTTCGGTGGCTTTCCCTGTTGAAATTTGAATCTAGACTGACTGAATGAAAAGCCGACTAAAAAAGGAGATAGCTTAATGGACCAACTGGATGGGCAACATATTGGTTGATCAACCGACTGAATGTGGCAATTGAATGGTTTGATAGAGAACGAATGATTGCTGATGTACTGGAAATGAGGCCTGATGATGAAGCTACGATTAATAATGCCTACACAAAATCAAAATTGTAACGTTAAGGTGTTCATCCTGTTGCTTTTAATGTCAGACAAATACTGTTTTGCATGTCAAAGAAAATGCAAATAGCATGGCAATCTTTTGAAGACCACTAAATTTCACAATTTGCAAAGTCGATAACCGTGAATCTGTCAGTGCATTGTACCTGCATAGCGTCCGAATTTCCTTGTACCTGCAAGTACGCACTTTATGAATTTTAGCTTTTGGCCTTGCAAAATTCCTCAACATAGGTCAATGGCATTGAGTTAATCCTACTTCCTGATGGTGATTGCCGCCTGCTTGACAAAGTGTCTCCTACTTATTGCAATTAGTAGTAAGTATTTTAGATCTCGAGAGGATGTGAGTGGATAGTACTTCGAGTTCACATGGAAACTGTCACTGGCTTACACTCCACATTTTGTTCAGACGCTTGTTTTAATGACCAAGAATCCATAGTGATTGAATGCTGTTTGATTCAACTTCGAATTAGACTGTCTTGGGAGACTAAACACTGCAAATGAGTGCTCCAGTCCATGAAAACGCGTCAGATTACAAAGAACGCAAGTTTCAAAACATACTCACTATCAACTGAAGCATACAGATGGGGGAAAATATGATCGTCAATGTCATGTAATGCCTAGATCTCTTCCGCTATCCTGATAAAGCAGCAAAAATCATATGCTGCGCATTAAGCAGCGCACAACTGCGAGATTTAGTGGAAAACACAAATTTGACTTTTAGTTAGAGCAAGGTGACTTCATTGCTGTCGCAGCCGATGCGCGGGAAAGCCTCTAATCATGGCTACGACCTCAGCAAGGAACGAATATTAATCTACGGAGGGCGTTTCCTAAGGTATTTATTTGCGTCATGCTTGAGGTCGTGTTTATCACGGTTAGTACGCTGCTGCTAGTATCGCCTAAAGTAATTGATAAAATGTCAAAAATGTCGAAATATATAAGCTGTCGCGAGGGTTGCAGTGACTTTCGCCCACATTCGTCTACTTCTACGAGAGGATTAATGGGATTCAAATGCTGCATTCCCAACTACAGAAAATAAGATCTTAAGACAACTATGGAGGAGCGTAAGGCGTCATTTTTATAACCTACAAATGTTCTGAATTCGCGCCAAAATGAAATGCGGCTTGCAAGAACAAGGCTCCCAACAGACGCAAATGAATTCAAAAATTTATCTTACAAAATTTATTCCAACAAGTTAGCTGATAAATTAGCTAAAGCAAAAGGTTTAATTGCATACAGGCAGAAGAGGTGGTAGATTGAGGATGAGCGAGCGCAGGATGGATCTAAACTGACTTCGAATAAGGTCGAAAAGATTGGAATAGAAACGAGGTGAAATTTATCCTAAGTAACAATAGCTGCCTTCCAGTGGGGATAGAAACTTATTAGACTATTTCGACCGACTGCTCTTTACCCAAACATAGGTAATCTCGTAGATGAAGGCAGGCTTCAAACCCAGTAAGTTAATAAAATAGCATCAAAACGATGTTTGACTAAGTCAAACTAGTTCATTAAAATGCAAAAGCTAATGGCAAAGACTCACATCATGTGGAATTCAAATGAGAAAAAAAGATGGCAATTAGAATGCCAAAATTAACAGGAATTGAGGCGAAATATTCACGCAACAGGGTGGCCATTACCGTTGGTCCATCACACAACTCATGACTATAGCGAAATAAAGTCTAATAACTCCACTGGAATAAATAGTGAGAAGTGCGACATCGCAAGCTCCAAGGAGAACCGATCACCATAGGACACTGTCTGTCATCAAACGCTTTCATTCAGCCCCATCTTAAACATCGAGAAGGCCATACACATTCTTACGGTTGCATTCCCAATTAACATGCGCTCAAAAAAGGCAATGTACAAGCACGGCTTACATAAACTGAGGGACAGCAACCGTCACATGCTTATGACACCAAAATAAGGCTTTTACTTTAGCAATTTAATAAGTAACGATAATATTGAAGATAAGAAAAATTGCACAATGTTTAACAAAACTCAAGTGGAAGAAACTTCAAACGAAGTGATGTGTTACGAAAAGTAAATTGCGTTCCTGATAGCACAGGTGGCGGCTGAACATAAGAAGCAATTGGTGATTGGTTTTGCCTGTAGTTCACTATTAATACAATGAGGAATTTGATGAATTAGATGCACTGCAGGCGAGACGACGTCCAAGATACGCCGGTTGTAAACTCAGGTGATGTCTGGTTCCATGATGGCGATGATAGCGCTGCAGCAGGAGGCTGAAGTTTGTAGAGAGGTGTAGACTCTACAATGGGGTGTCAATCACTGACTTGCCAGATCACTTTTCTTTTCCGTAAGAAAATTAGGACCACAGTGAAGTGAAGATGAATGGTTAACTAACTATGGATGCGTTATGTGAAGGGAGTCACTCAGCTGATGGCAATATTTCACAATGACATAGAATTGAGTAGTTACGAAACTACAGACAAAACAGACAACCAAAAATCAGCCTCTACAAGTTTAGCACCATGTAGAACTCGGCATTTGTAGAGAAGTTAAATTACGCAGACAGACATGCACTGCTGAGCTTAGGGCAAAAGGCTGGCCTAACATTTGCACTTAACCTTCTCATTATGTAATAGGGATGTTTAGCGTCTTTTACTTCAGTCTTGGTGAGAGAGGGCAGAAACAAATAGATATCAACAGCGTTCCGGATCGGCCGTATCTATTTTCTGTTATCATTTTTCTATAAACTCAAGAGCCTTAAATTGAACCCCACATTCAGTGGTCGTGATGACCAAGATCCGGTGCGCTCCCGGCATTTGCAAACTCTGCTCATTTTAGCTTATAATTAACTAATCTTGTAGCCATCTTCACCTTGCGGTAAACACCTAGACCGAATCGCACGAAAATCAGTAGCTAGAGAGAAGTAGCATTTTAATGCACCAAATTAGTGTTGATAGTAATTATTGCCTCTTTTTAAGGCTCGTCTTTCTGCCTCCATTTCTTATAAAAGGGATGAGATGATCAAAGTCCAAGACAAACCAAGTGCCAATGTCAACTGTGCAACATGTCTTCACCTGCTCAATTTTAATAGGTTTATCATAGCTTTGGAGCCTATTTATCACATCCCCACAAAAAACTTGTTTATAAAAATAGGTGCGGCTGTTCATCAAAAACAGCTTGCGCGCCTACTCTACTTCATTAAACTAAGCCATTTATGACAAACCAGTAAGGAACAAGCAATATGAAAATGACGTCGATCCCATTTAAAGAAATCAGAATATTAAATATGTTGTGCTGTTGGGGGAGGTAAACACTCACCTTAGCTTTAACACTTAGAGTAGAGTTCCGTCGAGAAAGCAGCCTTATGATTGTCTGCTCTACTCACATACTCTTTGTCATGAGACTGCGGTTCTCCACCCCATACAAGAAGCGTCGAATGAATCGCATGGTAGCAAAGTAGACAACGAAGGATCACACACTCTTTTTAGACCCTTCGATCGCTGTAGTGTATGTAGGAGACGTTCGCTTTAATCTTCGCAACTGGGAAATGGAGAGCGTAAGCCTTTCAAGGAGACGAAGGAAGCGTCCTCATGCAGAGGTACATCCAACTATGTCCTAGCACTGACCAACAGCTGTTAGAGAGGTGAAATTTNGACCAACAGCTGTTAGAGAGGCGAAATTTACCTAGGCCAACGGCAAATCCCTACATAAAAAGCTTAAATAAAACAACAGCACAAAATCGGAGAGAAAATTTGTACTTTGGCATTTTAAAGGCTAAATTACAATAACTCGTTTGCAACCCGAACGTTACACAATCTTCATTTCTAATTGTTTCTACATTCAGGGTAAAAAGCCGATGAGTTGCAGTAAAACCTGTGCAAAGTCCTTGAAAATATTAATATTTCGTACCTATGCATCGAAATCAGCACACAACTGCTTACTCTCCTTCTTGTTCTTCAGCAAAGGCGGCAACGGCCATCTGAACCGGAGCAGAGGAAGCATCATAAGTCGATTTCTTATGGGCGAAACTTCACGTTTAACCGCTTGAATAATTACAACTTTACAGTTTGAAATCACCGATGCGCTAGAGGCCAAAATGAGGCGCGAGGAGCAGCATCCCACAATTTTCGTATTAGCTGCCAATTGCTCTCAGCGAATTTGTCCTTATTGTAGCATGAACGATTAAGGTTATGGTTTCCTCGTCCCAACGTTGTGCCTTTTTAAAAAAATTGCTGCAGAGTCTCGAACGTCACCCTGGAATCGTCTAAAAGAGTCCAAAAGCTTTTTGTTAAGGAAAATTTGTACCTTTATTCTCTGTATTTATCTGAAAAGAACTTGTACCCACCAGGATCAGCGAATTTAGTTGTGCACCTTCGCCAAAAAGGACATGGTCAATGCTAGCATTTGATTAAATTAGACAACAGAATTTGAATGTTTCATTAAAGACTCCTCAGAAGCAATGAATACGGAATGCCTACAAACCTAGCACATTTTTCTTACAATCCATACTTCTAAACACACATAAATCAAACGAATGAAATTCTCTCTAGAGTGGGCACTCACATTGTGGCGTCCTGAGACTTCCTTAAAGGCAGAAGAAGACATAATACTAGAGAAGAATATACATACATATCCCGTGAACAGAGGGCATGGGGCCGCAGGCATAACTTGAAGACCAGCCAGTTAGCCAGCCACCACAGTCATCACGAAATCTCAGTGTGCCAGCATCATTCAGACCTGTTTGGCCACATTAAAACGTCGCCTGAGGCTTATAGACAGGTCCATCAGTCTTCCACCACCAAACCCATCCAGCCGCTGGATTTCGATCCCAAGAGAACGAATGTTGGTGCACATTCTCATGAGCTCCAAGATGATTTCACTGGTCCCATCGCTACTGTCTTCAAATAAAGTAGTGGATGCAAGCAACGGGACTCCCTCTGCTTTGCTGTTGGTGTCTAGCATTTGATTAAATTAGACAACAGAATTTGAATGTTTCATTAAAGACTCCTCAGAAGCAATGAATACGGAATGCCTACAAACCTAGCACATTTTTCTTACAATCCATACTTCTAAACACACATAAATCAAACGAATGAAATTCTCTTTAGAGTGGGCACTCACATTGTGGTGTCCTGAGACTTCCTTAAAGGCAGAAGAAGACATAATACTAGAGAAGAATATACATACATATCCCGTGAACAGAGGGCATGGGGCCGCAGGCATAACTTGAAGACCAGCCAGTTAGCCAGCCACCACAGTCATCACGAAATCTCAGTGTGCCAGCATCATTCAGACCTGTTTGGCCACATTAAAACGTCGCCTGAGGCTTATAGACAGGTCCATCAGTCTTCCACCACCAAACCCATCCAGCCGCTGGATTTCGATCCCAAGAGAACGAATGTTGGTGCACATTCTCATGAGCTCCAAGATGATTTCACTGGTCCCATCGCTACTGTCTTCAAATAAAGTAGTGGATGCAAGCAACGGGACTCCCTCTGCTTTGCTGTTGGTGAGGGAGAGAATCACCACGCTCTCAGTGGCCCATCAAATCACGGACGTCTCAGCAGTGAGAGAGAAAAGAAGTCACAGAATAAATTACAGTCGAAATGGTGGTTGTGCTGTCGATACCATTATTCTGGTTGCTGTTAAAGACGTTTTAGTCAACCTCTGCCACACACTTCCATATTGTGAACGGTCCATTTGTGCGCAACATGCCTTCCTCAGCATGCTGGATGTTGCAGCACCAGTTAGTCTTGTAGGACGATGGAGAAGACAAGGATTTGGTAGCCGTTTGAATGCTCTGCATGCTGTCTGATTTTCTTTGATGCTGTTCGATAACTGCTCTACTAAATAAGTTGCGAATGGCCAAATTTCCTTTGTGCATTTAAATGCTTATCATTCTGCTCTACCAGCCCACTTTTTTAGATCCTACAGGCAAAGTACTAGGTGCGAAGCAGCTGAATTCGTTTTATTCATAGACAGTATTCTGTTTTTTACTGCTCTTGCGAATGACAAATTTGCAAGGTCCTCATAGGGACCGACAGTGACCAATGTAACCATACGTGGTACTCATATAAGGAAAGGGGAGGCCCCATTGTCTGCCATTGAGTGGGAAGACTTCATACACTTCCTGACGATGCCTGACTACTCACGTTGCACTAGCTTTTGGGCATCAACCTTTTTTCGACTAAAGAAAAGGAGAGAAATTTCTACAAAGGCCTATACAAGGTGCAGGGTGCGAAATTCGTGGATTGTGAATGGAAGACACTGTGGCTACCGTACTTTTCGTACATCTTTAAAAAATTTCCCAAGGAATACAAATGTAGTTATTTAATGAGAAATGGATGTGAGCTTTGAGTCCTCAGGAACATTTCCAGGTTGCTTGACCTTACCAGCTGTAAGGCCTCTGCTCACTTAGATGTATTGATTCAACTTTCTTGGATGTAAGAAAGAACAGAAAATAAATGATGATAGGAACAATGGAGGCGAGATGCAGTCACGAAGCGCTGCCTCTATTGACGAAAATTACGCCAGATGTGGTGTAATCAATAGTGGGGGAGAAGTAGACCTCTTCCTTAAAGGCACTTTGCCTAGCAAAACACAAGGCATCCTTGCTGACTCTACCGGTGATTTTAACCTCAAAATAATGTGGGACATGTAGGCACCTTCAACTTGCTTCTTGTGATTGCGGCAAGGCACATAGCCCATTTACAGCTACCACCACCACGTGATGCATCTTTCGACATAGGAAAATCAAAGGCACCATAAGAACGGAAGCCTTAACCAGATTCTGTTACCTAGGCCCGGCTTGCATCCAAATCAGTAAATGGAAAAAACCTCTCTTCAAAATGACTTTAACAGTCAGTAATTTCCATGTTTTTTCCCTGTAAGAGATATCTGCGGAACTGCAACTGTGACCTAGATGCGGCAGCCCAGACAATCACTTTGAGTGGGACAGCGTGGTCATGTGGACAGGGATCATTCACAGGCTATAAAACGATTTGAGTGGTGTGAGTATATTCCAACTAAACTACCGATTTTTTTGGCGACTGAAATTAAATTTGCACTTCTGCGAATCTTTCTCTACAACGATTAAATTTTATGACCATAAAAAAGGTAGAATAGAAATAGGTGGGTAAGACCTAAGGAACAGGATACTCCCAACTGCTTTGGAAAACGGGTCTTCCTAGGTTGTGGAAAATTAGGGGATAAATAAGGGTAAAACGACAAAGTAGCTACCTTGAAATAGGTGCGATAGCGATGACGACTAGAAAGTTGATGGTCAGGCAACTAAAAAGGCAGCACATCGTGTAAGCTTTGACTACAATTTATCCATATTTAAGTCAGGACTCATCCCCAAAATCTTGGCGCAGTTCAACTGACGACTGATGTCACCAATTCTCCTATCGTGTCCCACTTGCGTTAATGGTACTCATATGTGCTGCAGATCGACTCTTTGAACCCTGTTTTCTTGACCATCTCTTTCATGGTTTGCCTTCTTTTCATGATTTGCATCACATCTAGGCGCAAGTTACCCTCATCCAAAAGAAGTCATTGGTAGGTTCTAGTACCAAAAGCCTTAAGCAATGAATCAAAGGAGCGCTGCCACTACACCTGGTATTTCGTGGTGCTCAGAAATTGAACTGGAAAAGATGTGATAGATATTGCACGACTTCATTGCCTCCCATAATCATTGGCCGAAATGCGGAGCCACAAATGAAAGACGGAGCCTAAGGTAGTTTCTTGCGGATTGCGTTATGCCTCTGCACATGTTTGCCACCCTGTTCCCCATTCTCCCCATACATATGTGGGAGCACGAAAAAGCATCGTGAGTTCACACCGCTGGCGCATTTAAATAAGCACCATAGGTTCAGATTGCCAGCCTTCCGTCATTTGCGACGCTGAAAAACTTGATATTTTAAGGTCTTGCAGAATGCATGGAATTGGTTTAGGATAAATTCTTACCCTAAAACAATAAGCAGTGGTATTGTGGCATTGAAATTGCAATCAAAGGTTTGCACAGCGTTATTGTGTGGAAACATATTCCCAGTTGAATCGAAGCATAGCTAGTTAAACAGAAGTCAACATCGTTACTGCTGCGTTAGTGTTCTGTGGTTGTGATGTCACGTTCATGTTTAGAGTGCGAAAACAGAAGGATACGAAGTAAGGACATTCTAAATTGGTTTCTCTTCCACTGCGGCACGTCAATAATTCAAATGAGATGGCTAGGTTAGTCCTAGTAACTTGTGCATAGCCCTCTGGTCTCAGACAGCAGTTCTTAATTGTAGGCTCAAAGAAGTTTAAGGTCGTCAATTTATTAGTCTTAACTTTGACAAAGCCTAGGCATCTCCCTTCCATTGTATTCATTGCAGCATGATTCTACTTTAAACATGGAAGTCACAACCTTAACAAGCCGGCGGTGATGCGAATTCCCAATGGAACGCACAATGCTGAGTTTAGGAAAAATGTTGACCACGAAATACGCTGCATGCTTGCGAGCACATTTTTTATTCTTATAGATTGCTGGATTGTGGACAGGCAAGGATTACAAGCCTTCATTCATGTGAGCTTGGTCTTGTGCGGACACAACTACAAAACCTCAGTAACAGATACATTGTTTCCCATAATAGCAAACTTGATGCTAAGAGCACGTTCAAAAGAAGCGACAAACATAATGGAAAGTGTAGCACGCCAAGACTTTTGTCCAACCAAACCCAATGATAACTATGCTAAAGAGCGACAGTAGTCCGTTCTACCAGACTTTCAGTCGCGTTCATGCAGATTGGATAGCCTTGAGAAGAGAAGAAGAATGCAAACCTGCTCACAATTATTTAGAGGCCACATTCTGTGGCTATTTCTATGAAAAACTGCATACTTATCCCTCTAGCCATGAAGAGAAGAAAGAACAATTTTTCCCGTGATTACAGAACGGCAAACTTTCAAGTCAACTGCACAGGGGTTTCCTGCGTGAGGCAATGGGTTAGGCGTGAATCAAATCAAATGCACCAAAATCTCTTGCAATTGCTTGGTAAATAAATCGCTTCTAACATGGCAACATAAGAGGGTAAATAAATCGCTTCTAACATGGCAACATAAGAGCGCTGACATCCAAAGCCTATAGATTAAGGTTCCAGTCTCTCACGAGTCCTGACATGAAGTCACTCATCCCATCTTTCGGACCTGCTCCCTTACATTGTCGTAGCAGTAACGTGACATTTTCTAGCAGTAACACCAACTTTTCTAATATACAGTGGTACTAATGTAGTATTTGAAAGCTCCAACGTTTAACAAGCTCAAAAATAAAAATTATTTTTACCAACGGAAATGAGGCAACCCAATGGGAATCGAGTAGTTATTCTCTCAGCAAGGAAGGTGAGTCACCTAGCTGTCAGAGATTTTTGACTGCTGTATAAGCAAATGGCAGTGTTAAGGAGGACCAATTCGACTGGTTGCGCCGCTTTGCTAAAGGTCACTTTTCTTGCCAGCATCAAAACATTCTATTTTTCCTAGGACTATATTTTGCCCGAGGGGCAGTTAAGTGCAAAAATGAGAGGCCGCTAAGGTAGATGGAAAGGCGAACTCCTCGTCTGACTACTGGGGAGGAGAAACGTCACTTGAGTGACATCCTGACTACAAATGGCAACCACACATTTAGGAACCGATAGCAATAAATAAAAATGTTTCTGATAACCATGCAGTAATAATTGGGAAAGGTACAGGATTTCCTATTGAGCCATTCAAAACGACCCTGACCGATTCGTCTTGCTCTAATATTCCTAGGCTCTCAAGTGCAAAATTGAGGAAAACTTCGATTACAATGTAGCACTATTTCCTCCCTAACTAAAAGGGCAAACATCAGACACTAGTGCATCAGAGTGAAAAAGTTCCTTATTCTGGTATCATGAGAAGCCAAAAGACAGCCTTTGTAGCATACATGGAAAACTGTTACCCGAAATAGTCGACTTTGGGGGATGTGAAGAAAAAATAGGATAAACTGCCCACAATCACATCCTTGCTTTACCCAGTCCTAAGGCACTGTTTCCATCAGTGAGGCAAAATTAGCTAACATTTTTACTCAATAGTGATGAGTGAAGTCAGAAAAGGAATGCAACTGACACAGTAAAATTATATTCACATAGTAAATTTGCTCCATTGGTTTACAATTTTGATGACGCTGAGCAGCGATTGTCACTGCGATGCATCGCCCCATTGAATATGATAATTTAAGTGCGCTTGGTGCGCCGTCAATGGTATTTTGCCTTATAATAAGAAATCGGTTTTGTGGTTCAGTGAACTTACACAGAGCACATGCATGCAAGATTTGCAAAATATAGGTACCAACATTGCGAAGGAAGTTCTTGAAATTCACCATACACAACCTGTAAATTATTAGAACTGCAACACAGGTTGATTGCTAGGCAGGGATCTCGAGGCTTAAATAATTGGCGCTCATAAGGGGGGATGGGAATGACCTTACCCTGACGTAAACACATTGGCTTGTCACATAATGTCCAGTCCGAACGTAAAATATATTGGTATGTTTAAAATTTTGGGGCAATGACGACTGAGGTCACTCTAAACGGCGCAGCATTTTTAGATTGACGAAAGCGGCAGCAGTCGCGACAGCTGTGAAACGAATGTACTTTTAATATGATGGTGTCCTTGCTACGAACAGCTGTTTGTTACGTTTAGACTATTAGCTGATCAGATAAGGCTGGTCAGTAAAGCATTCATGTGGTAGTATGATGTGAATGGGTCCTGACAAACAGTGGACACATCCTAACCGGCAGTATGCTTACTTAGACACGGATTACCTCATAAGACCATGTTATCACTTGCATGAACCAAATGTTTATCACGCGGTCTCTGACGCATCGACTTTTTGCCTCATCAGAAATGCAATGGAGATTTCGTCAAATAATTGA
>LWMK02000258.1:0-35546 GCA_001693075.2 Taenia saginata | reverse complement strand
TTTTACGGGGTAGCAAGAGCAGTCTAATTTATTAATTGCGTAAAGAAATTGCAATTCACTTCTATCAACTGCTGTCAGACTAGCAAACACGCGCTTCTGGCAATTATCCTTAATTTCATACGCAGGCCGACTTGTACCCTGCAATGAGGGTGACAAGGACAGTAATTTGACCTCTTTGGTAGAGGGGAAAATAGACAAATGATGAATTGAGAGTAAACGAGGAGTTGGGAGAACAGGTGGCAAAGAGGGGCGAGTTGAACTAGTCTCTGTCGCATCTAGTTGAGTCTAATGCTCGCAAAGGCTTTAATGCCATGTTTTGCAAGTGCATTGCCCATTAAGCTAATAAAGCGTTAGGAAAAACATCATTTTATCATGGAAATCAACTAATGCTCATCTCATTAGGCGCTGAAGCTGACCTCCACGTTACAGAGTCAGAAGAGCATTGACTCAAAATTATAGAGCCTGCTTGAAAGCACAAAAGCTTCCGTTTCCTCAGTCTGCTGCTGTCACTTCCGCTTGTCAGTACAGTTACCTGTGTGGGGAGGATAATGCAGACTAATAAGAAGGCAGCCTTCCTCTTCACTGCGTTCATCCTTGTATGGTCGACACAAAGTCCTAGGTCTAATTTATGCCTTTTGCGTGGTCTGTTCGCCTTTTGGGTAAAAGACGTGGCCACCAGGTCAGCGAAGAAGCACTGTTCCAGAAGTGTTAGTTTAACGAATGCAGCTAAGTAACTGCACAATCTAGCACCAATCCATGAGCAGCATTCAATGGGATGGCCAACAAACAGCTTCTACCTATCCAGCCAGCTCCTTTCAGTACTCTTTTCAAAATTAAGTTAAAATTGCAAGTTTTAAAGATCTTAAATTGTGGAAATTAACTTCGGCATCGAAACGTCAAGCAGTCACCTAAGTCCAAATTTACTGCAATTCTTTCAACTAGAAAAGTGCAGTTTCATCACCTTAGCCGTATTTCTATGGCTGCTGTTCGACTGGTGAGCGTTTTATTACCTCTGAAACTTCCCATTGAGTGGCTAGGTCTCTATTTATGTCACTTACTATACGAAACATTGTCTTTTGCTTTCAGTAATGGCCTTTGGGCAAGACGGTGGCCGCTTGTTTCAAGCCGCACTAGTTACTTACCCATTCACTCGCTGTTGCAGTAGAAGTATGCGCTTCATTCTTTTAATGCATTTGCTTCCCATACCTCAATAGCTTTAGCTTTGTCATTACATCATTTGTGCCAACGCGCCAAATATTTAAGGCAAAGTAGTATTTAGCCCTTTTATATAAGAATAAAGTGGAAGCCGCCCATTGTAATGAACTCTGTGCTTGAAGGCTGGGGTGCATCAGAGTTAGCATCTGCGTAATAAACGCATTTGGGTTTGGCTTTTACAACTTTTAGGCAAGCCTTAGAGCTATACGATTTTATGTGACATTGTCTGAATGACCTCCAAATTTGTGCGGGTAGATGAACACGGGTTATAATACAATCATTCGATGAGAACGAAGTGAGAGAATTATCAGTCGCACGAGTGGGTTAGGTGACAATCAAAGCACGATGAGATGAGACTTCGGTCCGCCGAGACGAATCCTAAAAGACTGCACTTTTGATCAGACTGTTGTCTTTTCTGTTGCCCCGTAAAATTAATGGGTTCGAGTAAAGAACATCTGCTGCACACTGCAGAGCCCATGTGAACTTACAATATACATATACATTTAATGGTAAACACTACAAGCATTCCACTTAAGATTTGATAGAGCATCATTGCACACCTTAGCTGCACTCCTCCCTGCTCTTTCCACACAATAAGCGTGCAAGAAATATCCTTACCAAAAGGGAAGGAACAAAGTGACGGCAAGAATGCACGAAATGTTCAAGACCCGCTGTGCTTCTCTTACTGCTCATAGGCAGACGGTGCGCTATTTTGGGGTGATTCCGAATAACGATTAAGCAGTATGCAGTTGAGTGTACAAGCGATTATCTGCATAAACTTGTTTGGTGTTGCCGTAAACAGGTATATCTGATAACCTCTGATGATTAGAATCTGAACGGGTGAGTACAAAGTTGCATAGTCCTCTCTTTAAGGCGTAACGTGCCACCAAATCTGCTGGGACACTTCGCTGATCAGAAAAAAACATACAAACTCTCACATTTTGCATAACTGAAGGTAGCAGATTTCCGTCTTTACGAACGAGTTGCCGATCGCAGCCCTTACATCAGTCACAATAATTTAGGTCCATTCAAAGTGGTGTTATGAGAGACGAGTCCCAAACCACGGTACTGAATTCAGTGTAACGGGCGTAGGAAACGTGACTAATCTCAGCTATTTTGATACCGCATATGAATTCGAGTCTTGCTCATAACTAAGCGATGAAATTCAAATGCCGCTGAGAGTGGGATTTGAACTTAAGCCACCACTGTAATTTAGTATATTTAATTAGGTTCAGGTCTTATAATGATGACGAGGCAGAGCGGAGCAAAGCTAGGAAGGGGGACAAACTTCTCCAATTGATTCACTTCAGTCCGAGTCCGGGGATTACATTGAGGATCTAAAATCAGGAGGGCCGTGATGGTAAGGTACAGTGATGTCTGCACTGTCTTAATTTTTTGAATTCAATTTAAATCGATGCAATATGTAAACACAACTGTCCTTTAAGCATCTTGTGGAAGCTAGTGCATCCATTTCATTTCTTCTTCTTAAATGATAGTGAATGAAGTAGTCTAAGGCCGTCCAATCAAAACTTACGATCGTTAGCCTATTCAATCACTTTGCAGCCCATTAAATGATACTCATGTTCATGTTCATGTCAGCACCCTGTTTGGCTACAATAAATACTTATTTGTTGATGAGGGATCTTTCGCACCTTAGCGCACCGGAATTACCAGTGGAGAATCAAAACCAATGCCGGAGAAACCTAACTTAACTCTTTGTGATTAAAGTTTATCCTAGGACGTTTTGTAGAAATAAATAAATGCGTAACCTCTTTTCTTTTAACAACTACGACTGCTTTTATAGATTGGTTTTCTTCTTTCACCTTTTACACATACCATAAATATGATGGTTAATTCTCAACTCACCACCATTGCCGCCACTGCTGGAAACCGTCGTCAGGAGCGATGATAACTTAGTCCTGCTTTGCTAAACGTGGTGTCCTTATGGGTAATAAAATGGCATTCTCACAACATGGCTAACAGAGGACCCGTGGATATCACCGAGTTGACTGATCCATGCGCCTTTGCTGCACAAACTGCGCCTACCTAAATGAGTGATATAAACAGGCAGTTAAGTCTTTGTGTCGCAACTTCATCATTTGGACTGTTTAGTGTCAATGGTCTCAACTCACAACAGACATCTTTGATTGCATGGAGAGAGTAACGCATGATAGGCAGAACACGGGAATATGGGATACGACTAGACAGCCCAGCGTAATGCGTCAGTGACATTCCCATGAGAAGAACTACCATTACAGCTGCTGTTAGCAGCAAATTTTTCATTCCGCTTCTTACTGCTGCCAATATCAAGCCTTGACTAGATTCACCACACTTGTAATTAAATTACACGAAGACCCACACTGATGTTACCGGCATTGTCATCCACTTTAAACGAATGTTTAGAAGGTACATTTCACTGCTATTAATGGGCAGCTGTATGTGCACTGGTATATAGGCATTTAAAATAAAACTACTTAAGAACAGAGTCATAAGAGTAGGCATTGACGTTGCTGACCTGCTCTTTTATCCCCTCCATCGTTTTGGTCTAGTGCATTCCAGCGTCTGTGTCATGCAAATTCAATGGAAAGTTGACGAAGCCAGTTTTCATGTCAGCGAGAATTGCGGTGGAGGAATTGCATGTCAACAAAGGCTGTGTAAATATTTGCATAGGAGATGCAGCGAAACGCCTGGTGGAATGTGAAGTGACATGCAGAGTGAGGACTGGGTAGATTGCCTGACGATGTGACGGGGTGGGATGTTTGATGAGTGAAGGGGAACGCGAAGTTGCACCTTGCGACCAAAGGTCTATACTTAATGTGTAGCCAGTGATGCTGGCGATGGCATTGACATCGTAATGGTGATCGCGTCATCCTTGAAACACGTCTACTAGCAATAGGACCTTAGGCACAGTTAAAGCCCCTTAGATGCTCCTGCTTTACTTCTGCATTCATTAAAAGACCCAATCATGCCTGCAACTCATTCGCGCAATTACTTGCCAGAGATGCTACATCTCATACGGTGGCGGCTAAATTAGCTGCAAAGTAAAGTGGTGTTTATTGTGTCTGCCCATTCTTTTGAAGCAGAAGACAATAATGGCGATCAGTTTCTGGCCTCGATGCTAGCTCACGCCGTTGTGTGATATTTGCAATCTATGAGGTCTTCCGAACCTTCCTATCCTTCATCATTTCCAAAATTTGTGCAAAATGGGCAAAAAAAATTCGAAATTATACGTGAAAATTGTGATTTTCAATCTTTTTAAGACTGTAGCATTAAAAATCCATCGGCAACTGTCTTGTTAGCATTAAAAATCCATCGGCAACTGTCTTGAGGTCACACTTTTCTGTAGCATTAAAAATCCATCGGCAACTGTCTTGGGGTCACACTTTTCACAGCCTTCGAATTCGTTGCCTTTAGCCATACACATATGCACCAAAATTTAATCAGGTCATCAGTCCCCATCTCATTCAAGATGGCTTTTTCTACCTGAATCAATCTCTTGCGGAGATAAAATCCTTGGCATACATAACTATTCTCTATTGGTTTAGTAAAGTTTTGATGGTGCAGTGGCATTCAAGAAATGGGAAAAGATATTTGGCCAGCGGGTATTGTGGCTCCAAATGTAGGCATCCACAACCCCAGGAAGTCACAACATTTTTAATAGCTTTTAACATTTCATACCCTAAATGGACCTATAGTAATTGCCTCACCGTCTAAGTATAATTTCGGAAGGAGCAGTGTTGAAAAAAATAATATTGTGCGATGGTCCATGTTATTCCGCTTTAGCTTGACGTTCTGAAGTTTAGTCTGGGGAGGACCAGAACCACCGGCATTAATTGCTTTGTCGCCTTGTCATTAATCCTCTTAAAAGCTATTTAGCTCCTCACTGGCAAGCAAGGGCGAGGTACTTCATTGCACCCTGCCACGCTTTCGCCTACTTTCTGGCACCAAGAATGAGATCAGCGGTAGCATACATGCCACATCAGCCTCAGTTGCGCACTCCTTTCCACATGCCATAGCCATCCACCGATTCGCACGTTCAATGATCTAGCCACTCACTACCACACCTCCTCTCTTACTTCATACGTCCTCTGCGATAGTCAGTGCCAGCCTAGAGCCCAAAGGGTAGACAGGAAGAGGTAAGGCAGCACCAACGCAGTACATTAGTCAATGAACATCAAACACCAGCCTAGCTATGCACGCACTCACGCATCTGCAACATGTGCACAACCAAGGCGTACTACTCTGCTCTTAACTCTCTCTTAAGCGGCCCAATCGGCCTGCCTACATCGTTCCGGTTGTCTTGCGAAGAGAACAGGATGTCGAAAGTGGCCCTAAACAGGGCCATTAAAGTGTTCACATAGAATCCGCGATGCCTCAATCTTCCGCCTATCAGGCAAACAGCAACCTGTCCATGGAAGCCCCAGAGAGTAAGATCCCGGTGCTTGAGGGCATGAATCACATCTGCATTGATGACGGCGTTAAGCATCGTGCGCCAACGTGTATGACGGCACCGATAATGACGCTTCCCTAAAAACACTGAATACACGAGTATCCTCGTGGGCGAGCCCAGAGACGCATCTCATGGCGCCACAGCGCAAAAGAGTGTGTCAGTGTTCTATTCTATTAATGCATCTTTATACAGACCACGCCATTCTATTAGCCAGTCAGCAGGTTGCTTGTGTGGATGTAAACAATTTATGCCTAACTGCCTTTCCAAATACCACTTCCTTAGCTACGTTTGACAAAGTTAATTTTATACATCAACGAACTCGCATTACCTGTTTGTAAAATTCCCATTGTGAGACTGCTTTATTGAAGCCAACAATTTGCTGGTAGGGCTTAAACGTGACAGCAAAATAAGAAGACAACTACTACTGTGAGTAGAACATCTTTAGAAAAACCGATGTACCTCGTCAAAGCTGTATTGAAAGTTGGTTGTAATGCTTTGAGTTTTGTTAAGGCCTATGCTGCAATATTTCTGCCCCTCTGTACGTCAGCAATACATTTAGAACAGTTTCGGCACGCCGCATATTATTTCGTTGTCCACCATTCACTCACAGTGGCAAAGAGGGACATAGTATGTTAAAAATCCATTTACATTTCAACTTTCAAAATATTCTTTAAACATAGATTCGCCAAGCAATGGCTTAATCTATGTACCAATCAAATTTTAGGCGACTCATGCAAAGAACTGTTCAACGAGACTGTAAAATTAACAAAAATTTTAGGTCAAAAGACTTTTTGGGCAGGCATTGATGCATGACGAAAGCTTTACATGCAATTATTTATTAATATTAAGTGGTTTATGCTTGCCTTCCAAATTAGGTGTTAGACTATCTAGCATTGGTTAAAATAGACTAACGGCGTTTTAAATAAGCCACAACAATCGCTGCTTCTGTTAGACTATCTAGCATTGGTTAAAATAGACTAATGGCGTTTTAAATAAGCCACAACAATCGCTGCTTCAACATGCTGCGATAGTATATTCTGTTCTAATGTTCCTGACATCGTCATTTTTACCTTGCCAAATACATTGCCTACAAAAATAGTTGAAATCAGGAATATATGCAGTGTAAGCATACCCAAAACCCTCCTCTCTTTATGAATCTTTTGTGCCAATTCAATAATTTTTAAATCAGTTTGCTGCCCACTTCATTAAAAGTAAATAATAGAAATGTGATTGGAGCAGTTCGCTCGGGTTAAAAGTACTCACGAATTCATATTTACGCCAAGGGCAAACGAGATATGTACTTAAGCGACTGTACCCCATTTAATGTTATGTAAGTGATTTTTGCATATCCCTGCCACAAATAAATAGAACTACTCGCATTGTGGTATTTTTGTAACTTTGAAAAGTAAATGGAATTTGACTATTCTTTCTGCAATGCATTGGCATCATCATCAGCAGAGTGGCATGTTTGTTAGTTCACTTATTTTAGCTCATCCAATTAAAAAAGATCCACATTTAAGAGAAGTCGGTTTGAGAATAAGCAGCTTAGTGAACTGTGGCTCGTACGTAGCTGAGGAAGGCTGCGATTCTACCCACAGTGACATAAACCAGCTAGTTATGGGAAAGTAAGTAGACGCATCTGTCTGAGTCAGACGCTGTAACAGCAGGTTGTTACTGGCAGCCAAAACCTTGTTTTCTACGGATAAGTACATCTGCCATTTGTGTTGCACGTAGAAAGTGATGGTAGCACCCGTCATTTTAAAGAAGCACCCCATCAAATGACATTGGTTGGATATAGAAACATTATTCAGCTTTGTCTGCAAGCAAATTTATTTACAACCAATCGCACAAGCCCGTATTTTGAGCTATGACATGCGCCTATCTGACCAACCAATTAATGATTTGATTGCATGGCTACATTACTGTGAAATGTTTGCCTCGAGATCTATGTCGATGTCTATCATTATGAAAAGAAAACTCGAATTGGGAACGTACAATACTGTGTCGATCAAGGGCAACAAATCATGGGGAATGGACTCTTCACTGTGCCAGCCCTGCTTCCATCAAAGACACGCTATGGATAGCCGCTTTTTGAGGCTTGTCAAAATAAGTTACTTACTGAGTCTACGCACATATTTCAACGGGATTTTGCACCAACCCTCCGGTAGATAATGCTATTTGCAATCATATTCCTCTAGCAATCGCAAAACTGTTTATTTTTATTTTATGTTCAAATACACGGACGTTTTAGTGGTTGCCCTATGACCAGGGTGGTATTGTAAGCTACTACGGCAAGACAATTGGATTAAATTATGCAATAATAAAAGAATCTGAGAAAAAGCAAGTGCTTACCTAAATTTCGATTGTGCTTTGGAATACATTCGCCGTAGAATGCTGCTCATTGACCGAGAGAACGAAACTGTGATTGCATTCAAACAGAGAGGGAGCATCAATGGCAATGAAATTTATGGCTCAATGTTCTGTTGGGGATTCAAAGTGCCATTTTCTCTAACTTATCACGCTAAATCGAATAACGTTAAAACGTGCTTGATCTTTTCCTTTGGGTTATGGTTGCAATTTTTGGCCTTTGTGAAATGTAGGCTTGCAACGGTCTGTTCGTCCCTCTGACTGTTAATACGAAACTGCACTTTCGAAAGCCAATTCCAAGCTGGACAGGGATCGTGAGTATATGGACCTGAGAAAATTTTGGCTAGCCAAAGACCTAGTACACATTTTTATTATTTAGAATAAATCGAGTAGCTAGTTAACTCAAAAATAATTGAAATCGTACAAAATTTTATCCGAATATGGAAAGGCTTTAAGTGGCCTACATTGTTTATCTCCATGATTTCAAATATTTTCGCTGGCGATGCATTTGGCAATGTAAATATCGCGATCTAAGAGACGTTCAAACATAATGCATTATCGCACCAAGTTAGGATAGCCGCTGTTGTGACTTACTTGAAATGTTGTTATTCGAATCAAACGAATGCTGGATAGCCCAATGCCTAATTTGGTAAGTAAGCATAAACCATTTGAAAGCTAGTAAGCTGTTGCTTGCAAAGCCCATATAATCAGTACTTTCTGCTTATGTAAGGCCTTGTGACTTCAAGTTTTGGTGGTTTTACAGCCTCTTTGAATGAAAAGCGTGCCTGATTGTAGGACACTTAAGACCACACTTCTACCAATAGGAAGCCTGTCAAGGTCTTAAGCCACCAAGATCCATGCAAGGATCCATTGAAGTGTCTTACTGTCTGACAAAGGCATTTTAATTTCTGCCTATTCAGCTTTCAAGGCGAACTTCCTTATCAAAACGATTATTCATTTGCTTTGTGCTCTAATGCATTAATGCAGAAGCGATATGAACTGAAATTGCGTGGAATGCTATGAAAGCCACTCAGAATTTATGATGAGAAAAATGGTTCTAAACAGATTAAAATACACAGAAGTCGAAGCTGAGTGGAAGCAATTCATATCTTATTTCATTTAGCCGTGTCAGACGAACTTGATGTAAGCACCTGAGGCGTGGATGCATTAGCACTTAAGCTATTGCAGCATCCCATTTCTTCGACTAGCATACCATTTGAAGGAGCGGTAATTCGAGCAGCATACAAGCTTACATTGAATAGTTCGATCTTTCAACCTCAAAAAAATCGGTTTCTTTGTCTCTCGTCAGCCAAACTGCATCTACAAAAGCAGTTATTCCAGTTTGATAAAAACGCAACATTACTTTCATTACCAAACAATCATGCTATTTATAAGCAAAAAATATGCACACTAAGGAAAAATTCGCTCAACGAAGTAGTGACACGCATATATTTGTACTTTCATTATAAGTCTGCAGTTTGCTTTAAATCACAAGCTTAAAGAAGAGGCTACTGCAAAGGTGAACGAACATATTTCTCAACAGATGCATGCGCTAATAAGGTGGCGTGCAATGCAGGTGGTTTGACCTAGGCAAACTTCTTCTGGTTCTGTCGCTTCGCTAGCAAAACCTATAAAGCCTTTGCAGTCTTCAGTTAACAATAAGGTCAACAGTATAGTCATAAATCAAAATTATTCAGCATTGCGCAATTTCCTTAGTAACGATATGATGCAGTTGCTACATTTCGGTCATGCTTCGAAGCGCAGAGCAAGTAATACGATTCAAACTTAACATTGCTTTGAATAACGTTCGATAAAGTCGTCATAAAATCAAACAGGTGCATCAGTAGAACTGCACGTACAAGTAAGATGTGTGCGAAAATCATTTTGAAATAGACCTAGCAAACTTGCAGTTTACAGAAGCAAATCGCTGCATAATTAGCAGGGCAAACATTATCGAGCAGTTGTTAGGGCTAGCCGGGAAAGTCGAGTGCTTTATGGATTACTGCAGTAAGCCGATTATAGCGTTTTCGCATGCGCCTCCAAACGACATCTCGACATGCCCATTCAAATATGTCCTTGCGATCAGCAATCAAGGAACCCCCCTTCCGGATGCACCACACTCGCCAATTTATTGGTGTAGACATCAGGAGTGAATCACACTCGAATCTGAGCTTCTTGAAACAGTCCATGAAGAAGGCCAATCCACCTTCCTCCTTGCATTTTACGTCTTCAACTATGATAATTCCGAGTGTTAAATTGGACGACAAGTTCGCCACTATGGCTCGTAATTCAGTCTTAACACTAAGACTCCGCTGCAGAAGCAAAGAAAGCTCAACGATGTAGAGGACGCAGTCATAATATGTTAATGAGCCTGTTTCCCCTCTTCGAAGTCTTGCATATTCGTTGCCTAATAGTTGACTGTAATCGAAGCCGAAAATGCTTCGCAACTCCAAATTATAATTTGAGGAGCGAAATATACCAACAGCTACTGTGGTAGTGGGAGCGGAATCCACGATTTGCATAGATAACTCCGTGAGCATCAAATGCATCACTTTCAAAAGGAAAAGCTTAGCAAAATCCATCATTGACCTAATTATAATGCAATCGACTCTTTTTAAACTCCTTGCAGGGACTGGAATAGATGGAAATCGAAGATCGAACTTTGTCTGCTTAAAGTGTTGGCCAATGCATTCGTCAATCCTCAAAAGGAGCGGCGCCTGCGGATGCGACAGTAGAGTTGCGCAGACATGCCTGTCAATCCACCTCAACTTGCTCATATATAAATGGCGATTTTTTGAGAGGAAAACTGATTTCCACTCCGGAAATGCCATGCAAATACTTGCTATGTCAACAAAGCTGAGGTGTTTGCATATTGTCCGGCGTACTGCTTCAGGGAGGTCAGTGATCTTAGCATCGTGTAAGTTAGCCCTGAGAGGGAACGGTTCTTAATTAGGCAGCGATTGGGACAATTAAATGCTGCACTACTGAGCAATCGATAAATTGTAACCATGTTAAAAGAGACTCAGATTAAAGCAAACAAAAGCGCTTGTTGGAGATCAGAATAATCCAACTTACATCTGGTCCTAGATTCGTAGTTCTGGCTAGTACTGTTAAGGCTGAGTAGCATAAGATTAATAGATTAAATGTTAGCAAATCACACCAATCTGGCTGGTCTTTCGTTGTCGTAACATCTTCCACATCATTTCCCTCCATTTTCCCTTTTTTGGCAATTATGCATTTGCTCTTGCTATTTAGGGCGACAGCGTATGGAACACTCGAAACAGTAGCAGCGGTGTAAGATAAACAGCGCAAGCACAGTGATCTCCTCGAACAGCCACTGCAGATCTGCAGATAGGCCTAATGTGTTGTTAACCTGCTGTGTGCCTAATGTGTTGTTAACCTGCTGTGGAAAACCCAAACCGGGTATACAGAAAAGTTAGCTTTGCATAAATATTTTCACTTTGCATCACAAGCTGGATCATAATAAACGTTGATAAGTCACAAGCTGGATCATAATAAACGTTGATAAGTTGCGCATTAAACTCTTTGTTTTGCTTTCGCAAACGCTAAAATTTTGCTGTAGAACATTATCTTCATTCCTTCACAACGTCGTCAATATAACATACGCCCCGATAACTTTCGTCCATCTGTCCTCATGGTCATCTCGAATGCCGCTGCACGTGGAAGTATTAGTGACGACTCCTAACATGCGTTCTATACAATTTTGCCTTTGACTTCTAAGCCCAACTCCAGGCTAAAATATGGAGCGTGTATTGCCCAACCAAGAAGAAAAGCAGAATGCTATTACTCAGTTTCTCCTTTTGAGCATTTAAGGTCCACCAGGGATAACGTTTTTATTCTGTTTAGTGAGTCGACTAAATTCATTTCTACTTTGAATGGTTCCTTCATTTTCGTATTTGGATGTGATCGACGCGGCACACTGACTCAGACATGCCGACCTCGGCCTTTCATACGTTTCTCAGACTTCAAACGCTGTAGAATGCGACGTGACATCGTCTTCATTTTACAACCCCTCAGCTCTGCAGATGCTTTACTGAGGACGCCAAAATATTTTTTTGGTTTAAAGCCGTGGCAATTCTCCTGGCTACGTTGTCATCATAAAGATGGGGAATAAGTAATGCGTTAAGGAGATTCAAAAATTGGCTTGTACTGCATTTGGAGGTTATCTACGTTTCAGGTCGGACAAATGGCGCCTAGAGTGGTGAGAAAGATCGTAAAGTCAGCTGCGTGTGTGGCAACATTATTCGTAATTGAAACAAAGCATCATTGGCAAAACATAATTCTGCAGCGCCTATACACACTTTTTTCACAGTTAATGCTCTGTGATTATGGTGACTTGTCCATGTTAAGGCAGAGAAGACAGGTGGAGACTAATAGGGGTCAGTCCCAACCGGTTTCCATGCCAATATGTTGCAAAGCCATCAAGCTTTAAATGACTCTGCGCGCCTCTAGGACCCTAGGTTTAATACACCTTTATCCGTTCATTCAACCACCACACCCAACTGCCTACTTACTTGCAGAACTCATGTACATGCTTGCTATTTATATTCGGTCCGACATTTGTATTTTGTTCATTGCAAATCCGGACAAACCATGTGATGGAGTTAATTTATTGCGTGATAGGGGTGACGAGGTTTGAATACTCACGCCATGGAGGGGTGCAGGGGGAAGGAAAAAGGGGAGGTTAGATTGACCTCGCAATGACGTCAACACATTGAATCGTTTCGTGATGTCTGATGTGACTGTCACACGACCACCTCATCTAGACAGATTTTTCCTAGTCGTTCAATGGTAAGGAAGGATGTAAACAAAGTGGAATCGGTGGATATAATATGAATGTTTGCCAGTGCGGTAACAGGCTACAGAAGTAGTGTAATGGGCCTCAAACGAGGTTATTTTTTTTGCAAGCATTTGACAATCGACGCAGCTTTGCTGTGATGCTGCTAGAAAAGACAGCAGATCTTTTGACACCACTAGCGGACATCGGCGGTAAAACAGGTTTCTTGCCCAATATTGTTTGTTTTCATTACATGCTACAATCAGTCACTTTTAAATTGAACTAGAAACAGAGGTTCAGTGACATACTTTAAGTGCAACATTGTGTTCAATTTTAGGAGTGATAATGATTGGATGCCTTACAGTACATCATCGGTCAACTTAATTGCAGGTGGGCAGTTTCATGGTTCACTTTTCATTTCATTTCGTAAAAAGTTGTGCTTATTCTGATACGTGCAAGTAAACTTTGCGTGACTGACCTACGCCCGCTGGGTTAAAGCCCTTTGTAAGCCAAATTCTCCAATGCATTAAACACATCTATTGTCGTTTACTCGACTGGCAAGCTCTCACAAGCTGCATTGCTTATGGTGTGACTCTGAATCGCGGCACGTAACTCCGCCCTCCACCAGTGAACAGTAAACGTATTTGTAGATTCCTGTCAATTGAGGCGCGACTTGCTTGCACAGCATTTCCTACCTTAATGCCATGATAATATTACCTTTGTGCATGTCGTATTTGGACCTCCTGACATGTACACCTACGCAATTTGTAAAGGCGAATAGAGAAGGATAATGGGGAATGGTGAACCACCTCTAATTTAGATCAATCTTAGTGTGCTAAAGATCATGTTTATTGCTGTTGTAGTGGAAAAGACAAAAAATCCAGACCCGTGAGCCAAGTAGGAACTTCAAGCCCAGTACACAGATAAACCAACTTCAAGTGGATTTCTTTCTTTGTGCGAGAAATGTTCGATGTTAATAAATTTTGAGGGTTAGACTTTGCTTTCCTGTTAAGAAATTTTCTAGCCTAATTTATATTCCTTTCTTATTTTCATCCTCTAAATGAATTTAAGCGGATTAACTATACCTTCAGTTGTAGGTTGGTTGTTTCTTTAACTCTCGTTTGCGTTCGCTAGCGACGCACTGTGCATTAATGCCCTCACATTTACCTCGAATGCTGAATTGGTGAGTAAATAAGGAAGAGTATGCTGTTGCAGTTAAAAAATTCTAACTTGCAGAACAGCTTTGGCAACCGTTACACATGTGCCAAAGCTTGTAATGGAGCTGTTTTTCATACTTTTACAGGTAACCAAGCACGTGGGTGCGCGAAAGGTGTACTCGCACTTGAGAGACAAACCACCTATCTACCACCGTGTGGGTGTGTAGTTAAGCGGAACTATATAAATAGGTAGACGTGATAATTATCAATAAACTCTCTCGTTATATCATTGCCTAAATGGTGCTAATGCTGGCACAACTTCGAAACAGGATCAAAACTGCATTTGGGGTCATTGCTGTACTCCAAACCAATACCATAGCAACCAGGAAAGTCGTCAGGGTGTCGTACACAATGTTACTCAAGGAGTTTAAGTGGTGCGATTTGCAAAGGTAATAGAAAGTGGCAGCTCCATCACACAGCCTGGAAGCCATTAGATAGAATTCGGAATATTTCTTCTTCTGTCCATTTCCGCCATTCCCACCTACCGGTATCCTATCTTTAAAGCCTTTGTAGAGAGCCACTGTGGCCGTGAAGGTGAACTATCGAATAAGCTAGATGAGGAAGCGGAAGGCCATCTTCCTACTTTATAACCTTCTGCTTCCTGTAGCAACCGTTAGCATCAGATCTTTCCCTCCAGAAGCAGATGGTAATACCCATGGTGACTTTGGTGGTTTTATGACCCCGTAACTGACCAACTCTTCTACCAAATGGCATCTAACTGGCTGCCAATTACAATAGGCAAGGATGTTTTATCAAGTAAGTGGTATTTATTCACCTTACTTGCAAGTTTATTGGGAACTGCGATTGCATAATATTCATTTCAACACCACCCTTTAGTCTATTGAAATTCTGTGATGCTTGGATATTATACAGGTGCATTTTAAGGACAGACTAACACATAATGGTACACAAATCGTAGCAAAGGGCCTTGTGTGCTATCCTTAATTGACGCCACATTAAGTTATGCAGCTATTTTAACCACGCCTAAATTCCACTACGTTTCTTACGCCTTCAAGAAATGCGTGCCATCGTTCCACACAAATCACTAAATTGACGAGGAAGGAATGTTTCCAGTTAACCACACTTAAACTTCAAGGCCACTCTTGGCTAAATGCACGGCATTTGTCCAAAAAGTAATGTAAATCCGAAGGTGTGCTTACGGTTTCTAAATAACAAGAATGGAAACAATGGGTGTGGCAGTATTTTTGTTTGTTGAAGTAACAGGGCCATTAGCTGAAGGCTATTAGAGGACTTTCAATTCGCTGATGAATCTCGTATGCCCAAACGGAAAGTTTTTATTGTAACTCTAGTGCAGGCTGCAGTGCAGGCGTCTAACTATTTTCGAGCAGCCGCAAACAATAATCAAGAATAATATTAATCGTTAGACGTTCAAAGCAGGAGGGTAGTAGAGGAGAGCTTGTGCACCAGCGACTAGTCCCTTCATCTCCTTGGCATACGGAGGCTTCTTCATAAGCGTCAGTGTAAGAACAACCTCGGTCTAGTTTGCTATTCACCACCATTGCTACGACCATCCCCACGGCTGCGCACACGGCGAGCAACATTGCGGCTTGTGCTCAGACCACCATGCCCGCATCTGCCCACATTGTGAAGACTTCACAAACCCACACCACGGTGCCCAATTCCACAAATACGAACATGGCCAGCTCCCACACCCCGTTTCCTTGGCCCTCTCTGCTTTCTTCGAAACTGAATTGTGTGCTGAGGTTTGCCCGCCTGTATGCTAGTCGTCTTGTCCCTAATTGCACCACGTGATAAGCATGCTTGCTACCCGTTTGGCACTACGTTCGTGCTTGCTTATCCCAAACAGCGCTCTCGAGATTTTTAACTCTTTCAGGTAAATTTTTATTTGATGTCCAACCTGTAACTCGCATACGAATGGCTTAGCATAATATTTTTCAATTAGGCACCAAAGTTATTGAGACATCAAGCAAACATTTTGTGAACAACGATCAGCCTTACTAACATACAAGTCGCAGAGCACAGACTAGCATCGAACGGCACCAAGGCACTAAGCTCGGCTTATGTATGTCTCGGTGGGAATTATGTTGTAAGGAAGTAAATTACTGGCATCAAATGCTTTATTGGCTGCTAGTGTTTTGTCTCACCATCAACGTGGCACAAATTGGCCTTCATAACACTCACTGTGCGGGCGACGTGTTGGTCAATCCCAGAAGCGCGACCATAAGCGCAACGGTTTTGTTTGTTCGGCTGCATTGCGTACTGACCACACACACGGCCCCTTGGATATCGTTCCCAATGTTAAAATAACTTGTTCTTAATTAAGGGAAGCATGACATTGTTGCTCGCCGAATTGGCAAGTCATACATTGAAACCATGCCTAAATGCGATGTAGCACACTTCCGAATTTACCTTTTTAACCATATATTTACCCTGAATCGCCCGAAGATTAACAAGATCTGAACTCCTACAACCCAGTGCGCTGAGCCCTTAATAATCTTGTAAAGCGCATTCGCACCAGAAATTGGAAAAATCCAATATATTTTACTGGCCACTCCGTAAGTGTAGGAGATACTGTGCAGATTAATAGCATTGCTAAGTCAAAAGAATTGTCATTCCTTCTCATTGCGAGTTCAAATTTATTGGACTGATGCGACAGACATAAAGTGAGGAATTCATAAATAGCTGCAGTGGTAATGACGATGGTCATTGCTAATTCATTTCGCAAACGCTGAGTTTTTAGCTTCACTTTGGAGCACGAATTTCACCTCTTAATATGCCGTCTTTGCTGCACTGCGTAAGTAATTCTCAGTTCATAAGGATCGCAGCACACAGGGTGCACGTAATTTGTTATGATTTTTTCATTTGTTTATACTATCAATAGTGCAAAGATTCAATCGCTGGAACATATTACCAACTTCAAGCAACATTGCAATTAGGACAGTGAAACTAAGTGTGCTACCACAACTGGACAAAGTGTAGTCGATGCATTCTCTCATTGCGGACTCGTATCACTTTAATTCACAACAGTGTTTTTTAAAAATGGCCTTAAACCGCAGATTATGCCTTGATCAATTAACTAGCATCAGCGACTACAGAGTGTAACGCGATGGGAACTTGAAGGGTTGGATGCGGAATGGAGTGATGGGTACTTTAGGGTCAGTGCTTTGTGGTGGTGACAACTGAGGCCACCCTGAAACACTTTGGCATTGGGAAAGCCGGAGGTGTGATGGCCGTCGATTGTAGGTCTGTGGTAATGGTGTTTCCTAGCAGTCGGTTATAGCTGCACGCAGTCGATCGGGCACTCAAGCATCACATGCTAAATTGCGACATGCAAAAAGCAGCAACAGACACTTCTGGCTATAATTCATTTCTACATCTGACACCGCCAAAAAGATTTAACAAATCCTTCTTTTTCTAGTAACAGTATACACAGCAATGCACATTGCAAATTTTAATTACACTCCTTCCCTGTGATGGTAAATCACGCGAAGTGCTGATGTCACAAGAAGCTGTCAAATAGTTTTTGACCTGAAAACACTCAGCACTGATGCAGCAGGACATGTGCATCTGCTTCATGACATGCTTCATAAACATTTGTTTATAACAGCATTCATTTCTGCTGTGGAGCATTTGCATGTAATTACGATCAACAGATGGGATTTTTGTGTAGCTAAGTCAAAGTGTGCTTGCAGTTCTGCAATTGGCTTAGGCATGCATTCGCAGTTCTCTTGTCTCGGTTACAAGCTGCTGCAAGTGGAGTGATCATGACATTTGGTATCTGTGCCCGATAGGTGTGCATGGAGGTAAGACTAAAAAAGTATAGCTGCCGTCACGATTATAAGGAAATACTGATTTGTGGTTCAGTCTCGGTGTCTTAATGTGCGACCTTTTTGCACTACCTCTTATTTTAAGTATAGAAAGGTCTATTCATACCTCATTCCCCCAGCAGTAATGCGCACACTCCCAAGCATCTGCTTCGATTTCTTACAAAATAATTCGACTGCTTCATTTATTTTTAGATGGAGGAGCATAGGGGCTTTCTGAGCACTTCCGTCAGATCTCATAGTCTTTGTAATGTCATCGCTTCCTTCATGGTGCAAATTACATGGCCTACGTCAATTCTAGAGGCGGTGAGTAATGCAGAATTGGTAGGACGCCATGCTTTCGTGATATTTTGTATAATTGAAACCAGACTTTATCAATCCATTTGCCTTAGCTTGCATTTTTAAGACAATCCACAATCACTGATCATCTAAATTGACACTCGGATAGTACACTGACCAGGAAAGGAACATCTGGCATTAGCCACCTCGCAGAGTTAAACAAACTTGTGCTGGCATGTAGGAATTGTCAATCAAATAAAAGGCATCCTGTTGCCGCGTCAAATGTGTTTGCTGCTCATGGCGAGACAATGAAGGAGTCGTGTTACTATAAGCGTGCATGCACTTATTTTTCGTCGCTTCGGCTGCTTTATTCTAAAGAATGTAGCAAAGGGGTTGACCAATGGGGTTGGTCATACGCTGGTCATAATTTGGCTCATGACCTAGCAAGATGTGTTTCTTGCATTCAGTCTACAAATTAGTCTTTCATCGAGCATGCAAACGCATTAATTCAGGTGCCACGACTCTACGATAGCTGAACCACACGCATATAACATTTGCAATAATGTGCTAACTTTAACCAACGAGATTCATACCAAACATTCATCTTGAGAGCGCAGCATCTAAGTCTTATGTTAAAGCCTAATTATTACCAAACACTACGTTGTTAAAGCCTAATTATTACCAAACACTACGCTGCCACAAAGAGAATCGGCAGCTGACAAATGATTGCCGTTGGGATTTGATGGGACCCCAAAATGCTGATCATGCGAATTCGCGCTAAGCCTTGTCTGTCAACGCGTCACTTCACAGGGCTGAGATGACAAACAAATCAGCCCCTTTTAATAAATAACATCCGATATCCAATTTAATATTTGAAGATGACGCTTACCACACCAGTGCATGCTGTACGATTTGGCACTGCCTGTTAAAATGTACTGATCATGTGCGGATACCGCATGCATTCCACGCTGACAGACAGTGCTTTGTTACCATGGGTAGAGCGAAAGTGTAATCTTACACTTGTTGTTCTAATACGGCATTGCCGGCAGCAAATTCGTGCCAGCAAACAGTGCGCTGATGCACACCATCTTCGTGTTGCTGCTCCTGGAATTCCGCACCAAGGCACCGGGAGCCCGAACAATTGCTTAATTCGTAGGCCATCGCTNCACTGCCTGTTGAAATGTACTGATCATGTGCGGATACCGCATGCATTCCACGCTGACAGACAGTGCTTTGTTACCATGGGTAGAGCGAAAGTGTAATCTTACACTTGTTGTTCTAATACGGCATTGCCGGCAGCAAATTCGTGCCAGCAAACAGTGCGCTGATGCACACCATCTTCGTGTTGCTGCTCCTGGAATTCCGCACCAAGGCACCGGGAGCCCGAACAATTGCTTAATTCGTAGGCCATCGCTTCGGCCTAGTCGCCCACATTCTCACCATCACCATTAGCCTCCTCACCAGTCTCTACACCCTCACTGTCAGCATCACTAGTAAGTAAATCCTATCCAAATGCTTACGTTTCATTGGCAGCGTGTGCTGCAATTTGTAGGATTGTGGTTGAAGCCTAATGTCTACTTGTTTAGGTTATTGTCGAACAAGTGCAGCATCGCAAATGCAGGGACAATAATTGGAATCTTTGTTAAGCAATCGCGATGTGAGTTAAGCATGGACGTTATCAAGCATTGACAAATTGCCAACAGCATAACAAATAAGCAGACCTTTCTGTGATAAAGATTAAGTCTTGATTGAAGGCTTAGGCCAGTAATGTATTTGTCAAAAGACAAGGTATAGCATAAGATCCATTAAAATTAGTCTATGATAAACAGTTTTAGTAGTATAGTATGAAGTCCCTAAACTCTAGGACAAGCCGAAGTACGCGATGGCGTGTGCAATTTTACTTGTCGGATAGTCCTTGGAGGGTTTCGATTCGCCTCACGACACCGATCGTAAAACATTATGTTTTTAAATAAAGAAATCTGCTACGATACTTCATGCATGTATGGATTACATGGGCCTGTGTGCATTGAAATTTAAATGGCTTTAAAGGTGGAACTCAAAAGCGAAAAATGCTTGTTGCATTTTTTGTGCTCGATGAAAAATGCTTGTTGCATTTTTTGTGCTCGAGACAAAGAAAATAAGTCGCTTGTGCGGAAATACTTGCATACGTGCTATTTTTTTCTCTTTGGAAGAGGGTTCAATGGTGTTAAGTGCTGCGACCAAGAATGTGGGCAAGACCACCATCGTATCGCTAGTCTTATTTCAAGTCGGTGCCCTGCTGGTGGTAGCGCGATGCCGAAGCTGTAGTCCCATCCTCTGCGCCATTCTTACTGGTATCCTCCTCATTTGCGCCGCTCTCATATTCACTGTGCTGAATTTGTCAAGCTCTCCAGCACTTGGTATGTTTTCTCTTATGGAACAATCAACCAGATTTTAAAAGCGAAGTGATTTAAATCATTCGCAAGAGACGAGCCCCAGTGATGCAGGCACGGCTATGAAAATAATGCTAAATTGAAACCAATTATTGCTTACCGATGGTCGTCTTCACGACATTCAAACACCTTCTTTCCTAATATACTGGACGATAGCTAGACTAGATTGCTAAGGCGATTCACGATTGTGCCGATTCGCTCAAACTCCGTGTCCTAAACTAAGTACGATGACCTTTGCGGTTAGAGCATATAAATGCTCAACTTAACACAGCTGTAGTAGAGAGGTTCTCATAACAAAATGCTGCTTGCTAAAGTTAAGTCATTTACAAACATTTTGTCCTTTTTAGCACAACGTTAGTGGGTTAAGCAACCCAATTTACACAACTACTTACCCTCGCGTTTTGGCCTCTCCTCTGTTTACAGCACATATATTAACAAGTTTTCATCCGCAATGCACACTCAGAAGCAGGACGGCGGGTGCTTACGCACAAAAGCATAGTGGCATAATCAAACCGGCCTTAAGGTAAAAACCCATGAAAGGCAAAGTCCAAGGCTGCGTTTTTGAAGCAGAAGACCACAAATTAAGGCCAATTGTTCACCATCATTATTAAGTACTGTGCTACATTATGTAGTCGCAGGTGGATGCATTATTTCCTAAATCCAAGGCAGTACGAGATGATTATCACCTGTGTTTAAGTGCTGATGTGCGTGCGCAATTTTGGGCTTTTCGTAGGAAACATGGGTAGCCTCTACAAGTTACTGATGTGCTACAACAGGTCGGTACATGGACTCGGGTACGCACTGGCCAGCGGATTCGATGCATCAATCCTCAGCGATGGCCTCATTAGCTTAGTTCGTAAGACAGCGCATTTGGCCATCTGTTAGTGCCATTGATACGCCAAGTAAGGCTTTCGCTACCCACTTGTGGGGAGGGTGTTGAAATGACCGTACTTAATACTTTTCTCCAGATCATGCAGTGCGGGTGCTGCTTGATCAAGCGCTATGGGAGACTGCAATTATGCTGCCGCCAAATCATGGAGTGCTTGGTCATCTTTTGGCCACCATCATGGCTTCTTGCGTACCCTTTGCTCTCAGTGTTGTCTGTGGCCTGAGTTTTCGAGCACTGGAATCAGCCTTTCTCAATGCAGCTCTTCTTAACGCAACGCATAGAGCACGTGGTAGTCGTTTATTTCCTTTATCCCATTAGCTGCAATTTTCAATTTCCAAAATAACTTAAGAGGCAACATGAATGTCATAATTTAAAAGTGTAATGGAATATTATACATGCAAACAGTCAGCTTCTAAGATCAGTAGAAAAAGATAAGTTCTCTCGAGGAAACTCTAGTATTCTCGGGAAATAAAAACAGTAATTATTGTAATTGAGATTTTAGGAGATTAATTTGAAGCGCTACGCGTATGACTTGCATATGACTAGCCAACTTCCTCTTCTGACGAAGCATCTGTCTTTAACTCTCTTGTACGAGCATTCAAGTTACTATTGTTAAAATACACATTTTATTAACAAGTTGCAATAACCATTTATGCCAGTAGAATGGATGCAACTTGCCTTAGTTAAGGAGAAATGTGGTATTGATTTGGCACCGAATTGTTTACCATTCTTTCAATGTCGATCCAAAATGCGCGGCCTTTAAGTTGCTGCAGAGTGATTGACTGGCTGACGGATCGTCCGTCTGTCTGATTGATGCTTGACCTAAAATGCATTTTGAAGACGAGGACACATGATGCTAGTTGCCTCCATTCCACGCGCCTTAGGCTGGTATGTCCTAGCATAACCCCTCGTAGCCTATCCCTTGCATCACTCACTGCAATCCTTTGACATGACATTACAATGCGAAAATCACTCGCTTTTACGGTTTAAAGCGAATAGAACCTATGAGAGTAGAAAAGAATAAAGCAGAACAGGTGATAGGAAGTAGCATAAGTTAAAAGTGCAAAGGAAACAAATCTGGCACTTAGGAAGCGCATTTGTAGGTAAAGGGAAGGTAAAAGAAGGCCTAGTGGCGGCGATTAGGTGTTTTCCTGCCTCTGGATAAAAAGTCTTCCCATTGCTTGGCGCATTTATTTTGGGAACCTTCTTTGTGTCTTTTGCATTTTATGACGTGCCGCAGACTTGCCTTCTAGATGACAAATTTCCCGTTTTACGATCTGTGCACTCCCTTTGTGGGATGCTTTTGCCTCAGCATTCTCTGGGGTCGTCTCTCAAAAGCCGCACTTCTAATTGGCTATTTCGTTAGTGCAGGAGCCTCACTCACCATCTGGTTTGGGCTTGATAACGCGTCATCATTGGGTACGTTCGAGATTCTCTATATCACTTGCATTCCATGCAAAAGGATATCGCTTCTGCACAAATACAGATGGTCCATTTTCGTCACCAAATAGTTCACTGAGAAGACTGTGAGAAATATACCCTGGTTGTTATGACTCTACCTGTCCTAGCAGGCAAACGCTTTTGGTCTCAGTCACGGTAAAGGGCTCATTCCAACCAGTTGCGTGTGCATTCTGAATCAATCGCTGTAGGCGTAGAGAGTCAGATGCTGCACGTTATTGTGTGTTGTTGACTGCTTCGAATTAGAATACACAGACTGTAGGTCACCCTGTCTCGAAGAGAAAAATACAGATAATCGCATTTGTACCTATTACATGCTGCAATGTGCACGTTGAAATTCTTGTTCTCAGAAGTTTTCCTTTATTTTTTAACATCAACATCAACAATTAGACCCCAAGCAAGTCCAGCTGGTGGGGTTTGGAGTGGCATTGTTGGGTGGCTTTCTGCTACCTGCACTGATCACTCTCCTCCTTTCCAAGCCTCTTTCACCCAAAGTGGCATCCAGCGTGTGGCGCTGCGTTCAGGAGATTGACAATCCCCCGAGCCCTGGCCTGAGCTGTTTTCTCGGTAGTTCAACCAAGTCAACTACTTAGTCATCGCCTATTTTCGAGCTTGATTGCTCCAAAGCAACAAGAAAATTTTGTGACACTCTCAGCATTTGTATGGCCTTGAATTATTCCAACAGAAGGGGTTCAATTAAAATGACAATGGTCTGTCTTTCTTTTTAATCCCAATTGCCAGACACATGGATCTGCGTTTCTCTCCGCGCCTAAGCGAAAATAAGCCTCCCTTATCAGAGGTGCGCAGAGCTCTGGCACCACTGCGTCGCCTGACCTATGGCATTGTGGCTTTCAACTTCTTTGTGTTTCTTGTTTTATGAAATATGCTTAAAATGCCATAAAATCACTCAACTTCGACCGCTTCTTCTTCTTTATAAGCGTTATTTTGATGTTAAGAATAGTCACATCCACTAATAAATGAAGGATAATCCAGTGTCCACAAATTTCAATGAGTTATCAAGGCAGCGCCTTTTAAACTATAACTTTCAAATTTCATGCAAAATTACCTACAAAGCACACAATAGCTTGAAAAATGGAAATCTCATGATCAATTTAAACATAATATTCCGGTTGTCTCGATCGTGAAAGTGTCTGCATTTATTGCTAGGNTCGATGGAACCAACGGTTTTTATAGCCCTTAACTGCATCAAGGGCATTCGTAAGTGCGGCAATGTATTGCATTGCGTTGTGTGATGTGAGCATCCAACTGATGCAAATTCAGTGCAGCCTCCTCGTTGAATGATCGACAATCCGCGCTAAACTAGAGAGGTCTATGCAAAAGGATGATTACTCTTGGACGAAACAGAGGAAGCGATTCACCATTCAATGCAAACTGCTACTCAAGCAGATGCATTTAATGCGAAAGCTTCCGAGTTTATGACGACATTTGATTTTGGGTACCCAGTCAGTGTAAATCTCATAAACACCATAGATGTCATCGCCTGCAAGTTAGTTGCAGTTCTGATTGGCATTAACGTTTTTGCTTCTTATTTGTGCGTGCATGTGTAGATACTTCGGCTGGCTGCAATAAATTGTAGTGCATTGCACTGGGGTCATCTGGGCTGATTCAAAATTAATCTTGATGCAGCTCAATGAGTCTACTATAAATAAAAAGATGCCCAAGTATGTCGTGCTAAATGGAATAAAGGAGTGTCAAAATCTAAGTGGTCACTTTTGCTGACAGCGATTTTGTTCATGTGCCGAACTTTATACCTTAATTGCTGGGAAACTGGGTTGACAATGACTCGGTCGTTTAAACATATTTAACTTTCGCCACAGTTAGCAACCACAGTGACTTGCCGGCTGCTAATTATCTGCGCCGATTAATTTGGTGCAAAAATTTCTCCTTAAGAATTCGAAATAAGTAACACAAATGACGGCTAATCTATTCTCTGTCCCCTGACACTCTATCCCTTAAAAGATTCTTTAACATAGCCGCCACAAATTACGCTGCACCACTTTCTGCTTACATGTTTTTTTACAACTCATATTGTGCCACTTGATGTCTAATATGCTAACGGCATATTGTGTGACATCTGATACCTTGCAATCCAGTGAGACTGCAGAGCATGGAATTCAAATCGCCTTTTAATGTGATGCAGCTAGGACTGAGAAGCAATTTTGTGAAAATGAAAGGACGAGCCCCAGAAATAATTTCTCGGAATGATCTATCCAATTTCTCACAATGTACCACCCGATATGTAAGGCGTAGCAGGCGAATATGACCGGGAAACGATTATGAAACATTTTTTTCTTTATAAAGTGTGCCTCAACTGAACTACAGTCTTCGCTTCCATAGGTTTCCTGCCAAAATGGGCAAATCATGCTCTTACTAAATATAGAATCCGGTTGGAGAAACGGTGGGATGTTGACCATATTTTCGCAGTCTGTCACGGCATGTCGCAATGAAACAAGGAGGAGATTTAATGCACATTTATAGATGCTTGGAGAATTCACGGCATAAGCAGTATGTGCTTTTTACGCAATATTGAGCCTGCGTGGATTTAAAGCAGAGAAGCACACCACAACTACCACCCTCTCCATTTACATTTGCCCCAAACACATGCTACGTGTTAACGTGCAAACAACCCATATGAGAGCAGGCTTTAGCACCTAGAGTACAGCTATCAGTCAATGTTGATGCGACTGCGTCTATTTTCTACTATTGTATTACTACTATGCAGGGTGAGTGAGCAGAACTGAAAACTGGAACAAGCCTAAGCATTGGCTTAAATGTCTCTGGTTGTGATCAGCCGAAAACATATGCTATCTACATGCCACTCATCTCCAAAAACGAAGCCACTGTTAATTAAATAAGTTTCCTTAGCTTATTCGAGTGAGCGTCACAGCAAGTACATATTAAGGATTGAAGATGTCTGACTTCGAATATTACGCATTGTGTCACAACAGATAAGGTTAACTACCTCTGCGCTGGTCTAGTGCCAGTTGTTACTCGTTCACAAGACACAAAGCGAGTGCACTCAACATTCAGGCAGCAATTTACAGCCAAACATATTTTGCAGTTGCCACGCAAATAGATCATTTAAAGAGAAACAAATAATAGCAAAACAATGGTTACTTCGATGCGAATCATTCACGCTTGTTGAATGATAACAGCTGGGGTAAATTCAATGTGGGCTGAGCCTGCCCAGATTGCAGAACGTTAATGCACTTACAGCATTGTTTACGGCGACTTACTCTAGGCTCCTTTTGCCCAATCTGCAATCCGTGTTGACCCAAGGAAAGCTCACATAAACTCTGCTGACATTTAATCAAACTCTGACCTTGAATCTTTGTTGAGTACTTAGCCATTTCACTTAGTCCTCTTGGTAGTCTTTGCTTCATTATTCATAGCGACCATTTCTGTCCACAAAGTTCCTCCTTTAGAACTGTAAACTTTATTCGCACGACAATCACTGCACGTGTATGAATGCTCTACTGACGTCAATTAGTGTGGCGGCCGAGAGAAATTATCATGTGTACAGATGGAAGCTACTGCAGGAAAGACGCATGAACATCTGGCTTGGCAATATTTGCAAGTCTTTCAAACTCGATGTTAGTTTAGAAACTATTTCTGTGGTGCTGATGTTATATATTATTCGCTAAAGCAACTCCTGAATAAACCGATAGAGGAAGTGGACAGCAAACCTAGCTAACGGGCAGAGGCGACGAAATTTTTGGCCATAATGGGTGCATCAGGATACTAACCAGACAATCTCTTTTGCAGCTAAGATAGACATTGGCTGATGCTGCAATTAGTTTCATAAGTCTTTTGGTTTGCATTAAAACAAAATTTAGAAAGCTACTCACGAGTGTAGAGGCAATGTAATGTGTGGTTAGCTCGGGAACAACTACCGCTAAGAACAGCAAGCATCCAAAGGCACTTTCAAGGTGAGCTGTTTTTGTTGTGCCTGAAGTCCTACTGCCAAAAGACGTGTTTTAAGGACGACACAACCACTGTCGCGATGTCACCACCATCGCTAGCAAAACTGACTATGCATTAGCCATTGACCTTTGGACGCAAGGTGCAACTTTGCGTCTCCCATTCTTTTATTAACCATTGCATTCCATCTTATCGTCAATCAGTCTGCCCAGTCCTCACCCTGCACATCTTTCCACATTTCATTAGGCGTTTCGCTACATCTCCCATACAAATGAGCGCACAGCCTTCAAAGACATGCATCTCCTTTACCGCGATTCTCGTTGACATTAAATCTGGCTTGCATTGACTTTTGATTGAATTGGCATTACACACGCGCTGGAATGTACTGGACCAAAACGATGGGTAGAGGATGGATGGATCACTCTGTCCTTTAGAAGTTACACTTTAAGTACTTACATGCCTGTGTTTAAAAGAGCTATCCATTAAAGGCAAATGAATACATCCTCGAAGCATTCGTTGCAAGTAAATGACTGTCCTAGTGAAGGCTGTGGGTAGTAAGGACCCTTGTACAATTTACTTACGAATGTAGTAAACCCAGTCCAGGTTTAATAGTGGCCATAGCGGGGAGTGGAATGAAGCATACATTGCCAGCAACAGCATCAGTTATAGGATTCCTCATGGAAGATGTCACTGACGCAGCATTTTAGGCCCCATGGTCGTGTTCCATGTTCCCATTCTCTGTCTTCCCGCGTTACCCTCTCGACCTGCAGTCAAAGATGTCTGCAGTAGCTTAAAGCCATTGACACTGAACAGTGGAAATGATGAAGTTGCGACCCAAGGAATTAGCTGCTTGGTTCCATCACTCACTTAGGGAGGCACAGTGTATGCAGAAGAAGAGAACTGACCAGTCGACTCGGCGAAATTCACAAGTCTTCCGTGTGCCATGTTGCTGTCTGAGATCTTAAAAGTGAGTATGCCATTGTGATACCCACAAGGACAACTTGCTGCGCAAAGCAGTACAAAGCGATTACCGGTCCCAACGATGACTCCTAGCAGTGGCGGTGGTAATGTTGAGGTATGAATGGCTCATTAAATTTGCGGGATGCTTAAACGATGAAAGAAGAAAAACAACCCATGGAGGCAGTCGCAGTTGGCGAAAGAAAGGAGGTTTAGCACTTATTCTATTTCTTTTTACGTAAACGTATCTAAGATAATCTTCGATCACAAATGGGTAAATTAGACTTCACTGATATTTGCGCTGCAACTCCGCAGACAATTTTGGTGCATTGGGGCGCAAATTGTCCCTCATCAATACATAAACGTTAATTGAAGTTAAACCGAGCGCTACCATCAACACACAAAATTAAAGTTGAAAACTACTTGTGCGGTTGTATCGCTGTAGTCACTACTTACCTCATCCTACTTGAGTGTCCCTTTTAACTAGTTTTTAATTCATCCGCCCATTTAACTCGCGGAGGCTAGCCCCATTCATGGACTGGCATCTCACACAGCAAAATTAGTCACGAAATCAGACAAGTGCCTCATGCGCAGCACCGAGTATGCCAAATGGGGCAGGCAACACGATATCATGCAGTTTAACGGCTTTCCTATGCACTTGCTTTCTTAGCAGTTGAAGCTACATGTACAGTCCCTGCATGTCTGGTGATATTTTCGCCTGAAATATCTTATGGTGTGACGTTCCGAAGTTAAGGGTAAACAATTACTTCCGTTGCTAGAAGTCTTGTCCTGGTTTCACTGGGCTCCTGCTGCGATGCCTTCCTAATGGTAGGAAATGCTTCAACCTTTTATTCATTTTGCGATGCCCCAAAAAGGCCCCTTTCTTGGGAGTCAAGAGAAGACGCTTATCGCTTATAAGGCAGTTTGAGTATAAGGCAGTTTGAGCCCATTTCGGTTATCTGTTCCCACGTAAAGGGCTGCGGGTGCTAGAACTGTGGGAACAACGGTTAATTATGACTAAGATGAGTTGCGCTAGAGTGGCGAAGGGCTTTTTCATTCCTTCATAGAGTTGGTTGATTCTGCCAATCATTCAGTCAGAGTCCTGACGTTTATTTCGTTAGGTAAAATCCATGGGGAAGATTCACTTCAAGGGCTTACTTCTGCATCAGTGCCATACCTGAATGCAGATGCCCATGTGAAGAACATATAAAGTGTTGCGAGTACTTTAGGCCAGACACGAAGATAGAATCTCCGTAGTGTGATAAGCAGAGCAGAAAACAAAGCGCTCCTCCAGTGGCACTAGCGCATCTTCTTCATACACTACTCTGACCTCACTTATTTCATCGCCTTTGCGATGGGCTGATTTGTATGCACTTTGGGTCCCCGTAATGGACGCTGCAAGATTAGGACAACATCCGCGAAAAAGAGCAGGAAGCCATTTTGGTGATGAAATGGGGTAAGGCAACAAGGCTTAGTGCTAGCTTGTGCAGGATAGTCGAGCTTCTACATCCATTTACTGATGCAGGCACGCAATGCTGTTTGTACATTTTTCCAAAGTTGGCAACACCTTTCCCACAGAGCAAGAGATTGAAGTCTTACGAAGGTTCTGGTCTGGAATAGCTCAGTTGCTCCCTAGTTGCAAACCCATATACTCATTAGGCGACTTTGCTTAAAAATGAAGCATATACGATACAAGAAAGTATCCAATCACTCATCCTTCGTCACAATTAGTTAATATCGCAACACTACCAACCGCTATAAATCAGTATGTGCATGACAAAAGGCAGGCTTAACCAACTACATTTCGATTTTAGCCAAATGGCTCCCTTTTTGCTGCTTATGTACCAGGCCTAAAAACCTGATTTTGACTATAATTCACTTGGCTAGGCAGCATCGCCTTAAAATGCATGTAAGTCTTAATTGTTAACAAATTTAACCATAAAGTATCGTATTTGATAAATTGTCTTTACTTCAAAAACCTTTTGGGCATTTGCTTTAGATTATTACTGTTTTGTTAAACTCATCGCACGTGCTACGGGATAGGAAATAAAATAGAAGGCAGAGGAGGAGAGTGTGAGGTGAGAGAGGTTTGCATGTGAGTGCAGAGTGGTATTGTGGCAAGAAGAAACTAGACGTGTTTAAAATACTAATATGGCTTCATCGTGGTCGGCAGCAATTGACTTGATGAAGAAGGGTTTGTGCTGCCCATCATCCGTGCCGAAATTTGTCTTCATCCTCCCTGACGCTCTTAGTAGCATTGCATCTCCCCAAGTCATCCTTTGTTATCTCTTCTTGGTGATCGCCTGCATCTGTGGAACTACCCTTTCCTAAAACCTTCACTCCATCTTTTCTCATTGACCCGGATTAAAGGTGGCTGGAGAAGAGGGTAAAGCCTGTGAGGTAATGTCCAAATAGATGGCAAATAAAATGACATTAAATCAGCAAACCTGAAAATAATGACACAGTGATAGCGCTAGCCAACGAATTAACTAGTCTACCGATAAGTGTTAACCCGACTTATGATAGATTTGAATCTTATGTCGTTCAAGAGGGGTTAGAGAGAAAGATGGCATAATTAGACGCTTAAATTAAGACCACTCGCACAAACGCACAGTTGTACTTAGCAAATTTCGACCAAGAGCTAACAAACGATGAGGATAGTATTTCTTAGTAACTGTTTCTGCATCGTGTACTTGCATTAAACATCTGCGTAACGGTTTATGTACGCATTTGCTGTCACTGTATAAATCAGCTTTTTGCTTTGTCATGCCAATTGCTCGACACAACATGCCAGCGCCTCTTCCTTCAGTCCCTTTCAAGCTCTGCTTAGCATTTTCGTACCAGCGACATACACTGAGCAACTGCAGTTGAACATAGAAAGAAGTACCGGCAATGTTAAAATAATAAGGGATTCGATTGCAAGGGGTACACTAAATGTCCTAGCGCAAAACCTTCCTAGGTAGACTAGATTTATCTCCAACTATGCATCCGACTGATCTAAATTTCACCTTTGCCTCATTGCAATTAAAAATTCAATTTCCTTTAAATATGCCGCAACTCAGCCATTTTAAAACACAAAATGTATTTGATGATCCCTAAGTGAAAGACGTATTGTCACTAATTGCGTACAGATAAAAGCGAAAGGAAAGAAGGCAAAGCTAAACAAGTGTCTAGGTAAATCTAAAATGAAACGTCTGCTCCTTCTGGCTGACTTTCCGGCATGCCGATGTGTGCCGTCTGTAATCGAATCGATCACTATTTGAGCCGGTTCAGTGATTTATTAGAGTCAGCTTCTAAGTCAGTTCGGTGTTTCTACTATATGGAATGTGAAGGTTTTGCTGCCGTGTCTATATGGAATGTGAAGGTTTTGCTGCCGTGGTACTTTTCTTGGTTTATGGCGTAGTTCACAAAACTTCTGCCATCCATTTAAACACAACGCACTCGCACCAACATTTACGGAGCCTTGAAAGCAGATGCGTAAGATGGCTGATAATATCCACTCATCTATATTTTTTCCATTATTGAGCGATTTAATTGCCCATCTATCGAAATAATTATTATGCTTACGAATGAGGCTGTTTTCAATAGATGAGCTTAAAACTATTTTGAGCTGCTTTAGCAACCCGGTGCCCTTTACCTTAGCAACGTTCATAATGTCACGTAATCACCCATCAGTGCCTATGCTGTTCTACACTGCCTTCTTTCCTGCAAACCAGCTCGATTGCTTCCGTTTTCAAGGCAGAATATGCTAGGTAATTACAAGGAAATAGCATTGACGCATTGGTATTTAAAGCAATTAGACGCAGGAAAGGTACGATAAAGCGATAGGGGTACCTAAGTGTAGAGTAGCACACGGAGCTGAGATAAAGACCAAACGTTTAGAACCAAATTATCACACACCTTGTTTCTGTACTTGGTAAGATTGGATAGCGATGGAATGGAGTGAAAAACATAAGTTAGGCTAAGCCAGTGATGATAAAGTGTTTTAGTTCTGAATTTCCGGTTTCTGCAAATATCTTGATCACGCCTCCTCACCACCACGAATAATCTGCCTTAGTTTCCTTTCCAATTTTGCATCGCTGCTAATGTAACTATGCAGTAAAGATGATCAGGATAGACTTGTAAAATGACCCGCGAATAGTTGAAGGCTTATGCTCCGCTCGATAAACCATACAGGACAACTCATCGAAAAACACCAACGCAATTTTCGGTCAATTTGGATTAGCGTGCGCACGAACAGCAATCGTATTTGCCAAGAGGGGTTCCTATTTACTCATTCGCATCTGCCACAGAGCTGATAAAAAGATATTCGGCTGAAATTTGGTTATGATCTACAAATTGAAGAGAAACTCAAGTTTCTCCACATGTAAAGATTGGCGCAGTGGCTTCACAGTGGAATCCTTGGGATGCAAAACCCTAAGCACTTATAAAAAACTTCGAGTTTGTCACAGAAGCCTGATTTTAGGTTGTGCATCCACTAAACAAAGCAGGATTGCGATTTCCTTTGTTTTTTACCTCTATCGGATGTCGTGACCTTTCTTTTACAACTATACCACCTTAATAAGTATAAATCTTCCTTCCTACTACTACAAGCCACCGTAAAGTTAAGGAAGACCTAGAATGCCACATCTGTAGCGTTAGAAGAGAAAATCTGACCCATAAATCGCACCAACTTGATCTCTTTGGCCGATTCCCAAGACCTGGTTCCTCCTGGGGAATGGCTGGACCTCTGAGGACTTATTCTAGTGCATGGCATTTTTTCGCGGTTCGCACAGTTTTGCAGTTCATTTTAGAAATCAAAATTAGTAAAAATGGCAGCATCAAACCTAAATAACTATAAAGGAACATTGGAGTGCTGTTTGTGAGACATTGGAAAACACAAGTGATTCAGGCAAACAAATGATGACTTTCTTAATTGTAAAGCAACTAAAATGATTCATTTGGGATAGTTGAGCAACCATAAGGTACAAAAAGCTGGTGTTAAGGAAGTGGCATTAAATGAGTCCACGGTATGATGATAAATGTTTCATTTATTCATTGTGCACCTGTTTTGACTAATGCCGATCGGTGCAACGACTTGGTGCATGAGGCCGAATCGTTTAAGAACACTCTCCATACCCCAAGTTGTAAAATACGTTTGCATATTGCAGTTAAGTAATAGGAGCAGACATGTAATTATTTTGCAGCAGTTTGCGCAGAAGTTAGACATAAAGGGCCATCAGAGATGGCGATCGAGAGAAAAGATGAGCAATTTAATAAGCAAGGTTTTAGAATCTGTTTTAGTATCCTGCATTTAGTTTAAGTAAGGATCTTATCCACAAAAATTTAAATGGATTTAGCTAAAGAAAAAGAATTTAGGCAGTGTTGCCTAGATCCAATAAACTACTGAAAGTCTATTTAAGTAGGTAACTCAAGCTCACCTGATACATAGGGGAGGTGAGGAAGGAATCAATCGACCTCCCTTCACATTGCGATTTCTCCTCGCATCGTTTTAGCATTCGAGTGAACTCCCCCTTCATTTTACACTCGGCTAGGACTTGGAGCGAATAGTGATGATTGCGGACGTATTCCTGGTAGACGCCCAACATTGGCAGCAGCATGTCAAAGAGATCGCCTGTAAAATAAAATGGTAATAAGAAGGCACCAGTGACCAATTAATTTAGACGATTTTACAAAGTAATTTACTAAGTACTGATTTATTTGCCGTTCAAGAGGAAATATTCTCGTGCCCGATGCCGTTGCCATTCCCCGGGTGCAAACGAACCCACAAATGCTTTTAATTTGTGAGCTTTTAATTTCCAGACTCTATGAAGTAGGATATTTTCCCTTTTATGCGTTTTTTATTGCTTTCTATAAGGATCATTAAAAAGTGGAGTAGACAGTCACAAATTCTGTGACAATCGGGGCGAGCGCAAAAACTTCAAAAGATCACCCGCTACATTGAGCATTCCCAAGCGCCGAGGACGCCAGGTTTAGGTACGATGAAGTAGTACCAGCGGAGGCAATTTTATTAAGCACCGAATCCTCAGTCGCAGTGGACGACATTTCGCCTTGCCTGCGCACTCACTTGATTACCTAGTTGGCTTTGAATTGGCTTCTGCTTTGTTGCAAAAACTCAACTAACTTTGTTACAAGCTGCTCAAAAGATGACGCTTTGCTCCTAATCAAAGGGACAAATGATTCTCTTAAATTTAATTGTTGAAAGCTTATCAATTAGTAGAACGAAGGCAATTAAAGACGTCCCCTGAATGGGAGGAAGAGGTGAAGTAGGAAGCGCTGTAAATGCTTCTCCTTAGGCGTGACATTGGCGGGTAAACAATTTGTTGGCCCTGGATTGAACCAGCCTCCAGTCTTCTTCAAAGAAAGCATATTAAATTTGGGAATAGTAATAGCCATGGCGAAAAGCAATAGTCTATATTCGGGGCAAAACTTTAAAAGCTGAATGCTTGTTGTTGGAGTTGATGCTGCTTTCTCGTGCGACTAGGTCCTTTACCTTAAACAGGCAGGACTAAGACTGATGGATTGATCGTGAGCTCCTATTCTCCAGACTTGACGTTGAGGTAGGAGTACGGAGCATGTGGATTATAAAAACTGCGCCGATACTGTGACTAATCTCATCATAGCTGATGCTCACATTTCCGGGCCATCGAACTCGGTCTCAATGCAAATTTTGTGCATGAAAATTAGAGCTTTTCATTAGATAATGCTACTTTCCGATGTGAACCCAATTCTCGTAGATGCAAAATTTGGTGCATAATAGGACACTGTTTTTTGTGCGAACATTCGCAACTACGGCACAAATGGGATCAGGACGTGCAAGAATATAACACCAAAAGAAAATCGTCCACAGAGAACAGCACATTTTAGAGCATAATTGAGAAAATTTAACATGCAGAGCTGGCAGGGTGTAAGCTCTGTTCCATGATCTGGTCAAATATGTGCTCCTCTAAAGACGGCAGAAGTTTAAAGAGGAAAACGTTTTAAGCATCTTCCCTATTTGTGTCAGCATTGTTCAATTTTTCCATGAATTTCACCCCCACAAATTCCTTCTCCTTGATCTTGCATGGAGGACACACCAGTCACCTTGCTGGGATCGAAACGCACTGTTGGGAGAAATCTGGGTCGATTTAAGAAGGAGTGAATCGTCACGGGCCACCTCGATTGCACGACTTCATCTCCAGTCTTCTATCCCTTTTTCAACGCATTTCTATTCCCTTACAAAACACTCATATTGAGACACTCAACTGCTTTTTCAATGTCTTTCTACAACAGAGAGTATTTCATTGCTCGTATTTAGCGGCCTCGCTTTAGCGAAACCCATTTGACTCTCACCCTTTATCTCTGCCGTTTGCTTTTTATCGACTACCACATTTGATTTGCCGTCGAGTCTCCCCCGCATTACGATAGCCTCATTGCCGCGCATTGACACCAATGTTATTTTACTTATGCAGCAGAAATTTGCGTAGTAGCAGTGACAATAGCTTTGAGGACCAAAGCGCTTGGATTTTGTTAATTTTGTTGTAAACATATTCAGTTTGATTCCGAATACTGCTCAAGATTATATGCCTACCTATAAAACTTTGCATTATAATTAACCGCAGGAAATCACTCTCAATAACAGCACTCTCAGACAACAGTGCAAAATTTAACTAAAGGCTGTTTGAACATGCTACGAATAGCGATTAGGTTGTTGAGCACTAAAAAGTTTGCATAAAAGTGCGCCAGGGTGTATGGTG